>CAUYLZ010107068.1:0-28575 GCA_963573645.1 Pithecia hirsuta
CGTAGGGCTCCTCCGCCTGGGATTCTCCTAGTCTGTGGGCAGTAAAAATCCGTCTGGAAATGCGGCGTCCACTCACCCTCTGTGCTTTCACTGGGAGCTGCAATCCTGAGCTGTTCCTAATCGGCCATCTTGGATCGAGCCTCCTCTTCCCACTATTGCAGTAATCTTTTAAAAGAAAGTTTCTCCTTGCCTAAGTCTGGATTTTTTAAATATTTGATAGAATCAAAAATATTGAGAATAAACTATTGCAAGTCAGTGCTGAATGTCTTTCTCTTTAAGCTCTGTTCCATGAGGACATTGCATTTTTAATAACAGTTCTATTGAGATATATTTCACATATTATAAAGTTCACCCTTTTAAAGTATACAATTCAAAGGTTTTTACTATGTTCAGAGCTTTATGCAACTGTCACCACTAGGATATTGCATTTTGAGCAATGAACCAGTACAGTAGTTAGTATTTTATTTATCTTTAAAAATACTACATTAAAAATGTGTGTAAATACAATCTCTACATTTTCACTTTTCTTGAGATTGAAATATATACCACAAACATATTTATGAATATAATATTAATGCTTCCTTTTTTGTTATTTTCCAACTTGAGTTTAAAAATAGTTTAATTTTATTTATTCACTGATATGGTTTGGCTGTGTCCCCACCCAAATCTCATCTTGAATTTTAGTCCCCATAATCCCCACGTGTCATGGGAGGGATTTGAATCATAGAGGTGGGAGGTAATTGAACCATAGAGGAAGTTACCCCCACGCTGCTGTTCTCATTATAGTGAGTGAGTTCTCACAGGATGGGATGATTTTATAAGGTGTTTTTCCCCTTTTGCTTGGCACTTCTCCTTCCTGCTGTCATGTGAAGAACGTGTTTGCTTCCCCTCCTGCCATG
Source organism: Pithecia hirsuta (assembly GCA_963573645.1). Classification (NCBI taxonomy): domain Eukaryota; kingdom Metazoa; phylum Chordata; class Mammalia; order Primates; family Pitheciidae; genus Pithecia; species Pithecia hirsuta. The sequence continues at coordinate 900 of CAUYLZ010107068.1, forward strand.
ATTCTAAGTTTCCTGAGGACTCCCCAGCCATGCAGAGCTGTGAGCCAATTAAATGTCTTTCCTTTATAGATTACCCAGTCTCAGGCAGTCCTTTATAGCTGCATGAGAATGGACTAATACATTCACTATTCTACAAATATTAATTAACATATCTTATACTTCAGATACTTTGCAAAACTATGCTATCTTATTTAAAGGAAAATATAAGATGCTATGACATTCTATAAACAGGCCACTTGGGCTCCTGAAGATGAAGATTGGGGTGGGGATCGGTCAGATAAGGATTTCCTTAAAAAAAAAATGATTTAACATAACCCAAGTTAACTTAGTAAGTCCCAGGGTAAATTGGTGAGTGATGTGGTGATATAAATAATGGTCTGTTTTCCTACATAGGTAACAGCAAATGTCCATGGGCTAGAACTTTATGGTTGATAGGTCTGTTTTCCTATATAGGTAACAGCAAATGTCCATGGGCTAGAACCTCATGGTTGATAGGTCTGAGTCAGAGACAGCTTACTCCATATTCAGATTAAAGAGAGGTAAGGTCATATCAGGCAGGCCTGAAGCATGTCATCTATTTGGGGTTATATCTCAAGAACAAAGGGAAGCTATGGATCACTTTTATTTGGTGCTGAGACAGGATGAGATTTGCATTTTGAACAAATCACTCTATCTTTAGTGCTGAGAAGAGATGGGAAGGGGGCAAAAATGGCTACAAGGAGGATATATATGGCTCAATTTTCAGTCTGGTGATGTGGATCACAAATAGTTTTTTTCCTAACTGTATAGTGTTCTGGTTATTTATGATTCTCATCAGTGGTAAGCAATATCACAATATGACATTCCCAGATTTTGGTTTTGACAATCCAAATTTGAAAGGCACTATATTCGCCTGTTGGCAGAAAAGCCTTTCCCAGATCTCCTGTGGGTTGGCTGAATTTGGCAAGTTCTGTGGCAGACCATCTGTGCAAAAATTCTCCAATTTCTATAGCACATTTAGCTATGTAGCTCTGTTCAGAATAGCCTCAAAATGTTTTCATTATTTCATTCAGTTTCAAGCAGAGGAAGAAGATTTAAGAGCTTCTTTAAATGGCTTATGCTCAATTAATTTTTTATTTTTGCTCTTTTATGCTTATCAGTTTGATACATGAAATTGGTGGTACTAATTACCAACTGGTATATGTTGAGTATATAATTTTAAAACTTCAACTTCTTCCAAGGTTTCTCACATAAATAATTAAATTCATAATTATATGTTCGGCCTTCTTTATTTCCTTCTGGCCCTTTCTATAGGCCTCTGTTTGAAATACAGCAAGATAGGTGCATTTTATATTTACTTACTATAAGAATTTATCTGAATTTTCATAATGAGTCATCACAGACAGATATTCAACATAGTTTCCTAAAAATAATGTTGTGAAGATAGTGTGAATAAGAAGGTAGAGCTGCAAAGCTATGTTTCTCAGCCTAAAGAAATAACTGATAAGAATTTCTAAAAGATAGCCAACTTCAAGATTTATTTTTTTTTACAAAAGAAGTACTAGTTATTCAGCTCAGTTCTTTTCAAATCTGGAATTCATAATTTAGGACTTAAATTATAAATACAGTTCAGTCCTCAAATTTAGGGTATACCTCGATATTTCTAGTTCTTTCAAGAAGAAAGTACTACATTTATAAACATCCAAAAATGTTCATAGAGTTTTACTGCTGTCATGTAAATAGAATCTCAAAATTTCAATGAAAGAAAACAAAGATAATGTCCTTTGCCCCATGGCAGATTGGATCTTGAAGAAAATCAGTTTTTTGGTTAGGCATTTTGGTTGATAAACAGCAAATTGAAGAATAGAAAAATAGGAAAGGCTAGAACCTTCCAGAAAGTTGTGGTTGTGTGACGAAAGAAAAACCATACTCTCATAGCCACACTAGGAAGGGGAGGAGAGAGTAAGTTTAGAAACAAGGTTTTAGAAGGAAAATATAAGGTGAGAACACATACAAAAAAAAAAATGGCTGCAGAAGCTATGGTATAAAGACATTTTGGTAGAATTTTGTCATTTAAAGAAAATTTTTACCAGGTCCTGCACGGTATTCTTGTTTGGATTTATTTACGTCTGTCTTTTTGAGAGAGAAAGAGAGAGGGAGAAACAAAGGGAAGGTATTGCATAAAGTCTCTTAAGACTGACTCCTATGAAGCCAAGTTGTTCTTGGGCTGTTCTATTACACAAGGCTAAATTTAAGAAATGCGAAAATTAGATGAGGTAAGTTTTTTTTAAAAAATCAACCTTTAAGGTTTGAGTTGCAAAGAAATAAATAAATCATTATCAAGATAAACTTAGAGAGTGGTTTGAGCCAAAGCCTTTGCACTCAAGCAGACCACAGTTAAAAACCTTGCTCTCCCATTTAGGATGCAGTGATCTTGATCAAATGATTTAACCAGTAAATTTTGGCATCTACAAAATGGGAATGATAAAATAGTAAAACCAGATTCACAAGGACTAAACTGAATAATCGGTATAAAACTCCGACTACAGTAGTTGGAACACAGTAATTTCTCAATGAATGGTGGTACTTATTATTTTCATTAACTTTCCAAAAGAGAATCAAAATGTTTATGAAGCATATGTTATTCCAGGGACATGTCTTCTGGTAACATATTTTTTTCAACAGCAATGAAGTGTATGTATGCTAATATTTGTGCCAAGAAATAGACATCAGTCAATGCATCCCTACTGTTTTAAGAGCCAATACACTGCATATTATAAAAATAGATACACTTCTATAAGACTATGTAGAATACATTTTAAAAAATATAAGTATATATATAGGTCAAAGTCTATACACAAAGGCATACACACAGATACACATACATACAGAGTTTAAGAAATAGGCACATGCTGTTTAAAAACAACCATGATATACAAATCACCCCTCAATCCCCCTAAGCCACCCCACACATTTATTCTTTCACTCTGAATAATATTGTCTACTTCTTTACAATGAGATATAACTTCCTTTACATCTTTCCGTGTTCTTCACAACTCATTTCTGATCAGAACCCTTCCTTCCTTTCCATACTCTCAGATAAAGTTTTGGGGCAAATTTTGCATAAAGTCAGTCCTTTATTTTATACTGGTTCTCTTCTTACTCTTAATTCCCCATTCTGCCACTTGCAGTGGAATTTGCTGAATTTACTTTCTCACACTTCACATATTTTATCTCATGAATAGTGGGAAGACAAATAGTTTTGCATCTCTTTCCTGAAGTAATTTAAATTAAAACATTTTCTAATTTAAAAAATGTGTTCTTGTCTCCCTTGTTCACATGAAAAAGTCCTGTTGAACAAGTGCTCCCTGATCTATGAAGATTTTGTGATTCCATTTGAGGAAGTTAGAAGCTATGTCCTCTGTGCTTCTTAAATATTGTGTGAATATTTTGCCTATCTTCTGATCTCTCTCTGCACCTCAAATGCAGGCACTGTATTAACAGACTGTGTCCTGAAGCATTTCATGTCATCTACTTTCCTCCATATGCCTTACGTATACCCTGGCCTCATGCTCCATCCCCAGTGTATTGGGCCCCAAACTCCCCTTCATTTGAGATTAGATGATATTTCTATAGAAATGATCTATTCTCCCTTGTGTAATTGTTCTTGGATATCTGTGTGTGTTTTCTTCCATTCCACTGACCAGAATTCTTTGGCAACACAAGTCCTATATTTTATTCTGAACCACACAGAAGAAAATAAGACAATTATGGCCATTAACAAAATGTATTTTAACACTGAGTATTTCTGTGGGTGCATATTTTTTCTTTCCAGGATATGAGCTCTTTGAAGCCATTAAAATTTTTAGCAAATTAAGACTCAGTTCCAAATCCTATTGCTTTTCTTCTCTTTCTATTCTCTCTTCGGAGATGTAATCCATGTTTATGGCTTCAATTATCTTCTATATGCAGATGACTCACAAATTTCTAACTCAGACTTCCTTTATAAACACTGTACACACATATCTAACCAAGAAGCAAACTTATTCTCTGGGATGTTCCTAGACATCTCCTCTGAGATACATATTAAACGTATCTTCACCAAAAGTGAACTTACACACACTCTCCATATATAGCCACATCCTTTCTTATACCTAATATTCTCCTAGTATCTACTATTTTAATTTACAGCATTGTGATTCTGTTAGTTAAGTAAACCAGACCCTTCAAGGTCATCCATTACCTCCATATGCATCCACCACCAATTTCTATTCACTTCCTAAAGATATCTCAAATAGGTTCACTTGTCTACCTGCTATACAAGTGTCCTAAAATAAATTTTCTTTCCTTTGGACTTCTAACTTTTGTGCCCACATCTACCCTAGCCTTCTATTAATAAGTTCCCAAGAATTATCTTGCTGCCAAGATTATTGTTTCAAAGCACAAATCTAGTTAATTCACCTCTTTGCTTAAAATATTTCAATGGCTGTTCCTTTGCCTTGAAAAAAATTAAATAATGGGTTGTACATTCATGTTTATTGTTGTGCAATTCACAATTGCCAAGACATGGAATCAACCTAAGTACTTATCTAAAGACGAATAATGAAAATGCAACACACACACACACACACACACACACACACACACAGTGCAATACTATTTATTCATAAAACAGAATAAATCTCGTCATTTGCCTAACATGCATAAATTCAAAGAACATTATGTTAAGTGAAATTATTCAAGCATAGAAAGACAAACACCACACTATCTCACTCATATGTGATATCTAAAAAAGTTGATTTCATAGAGCTTAGAATAGTCGTTACCAGATGCTGGGGAGAGGTGAGTGGTGGTGAAGGGTGTTGCTAGAAGAGGTTGGTCAATGACTGGAAAGTTACAGTAATACAGGAAGCATAAGTTTTGGTGTTCCATTACACAGTAGGGTGACTATGGCTAACAACAATGTAATGTATATTTCTTTTTTTTTTTTTTTGAGATGGACATTCGCTCTTGTTGCCCAGGCTGGAGTGCAATGGCATGATCTGGGCTCACCACAACCACTGCCTCCTGGGTTCAAGTGGTTCTCTGCTTCAGCCTCCCTAGTAGCAGGGATTGCAGACATGTGCCACCACACCAGGCTAATTTTGTATTTTTAGTAGAGCCAGGGTTTCTCCATGTTGGTCAGGCTGGTCTCGAACTCCTGACCTCAGGTGATCCACCCACCTCAGCCTCCCAAAGTGCTGGAATTATAGGTGTGAGCCACCACACCTGGCCAATGTAGTGTAAATTTCAAGCTAGCTAGAAGATTGTGAATGTTGTCACCAGAAATAAGTGATCAATTTTTAAAGTGATAGATATGATAATAAAGCCAATTTGACCATTATACTATGTATAATGCATTGAAATGGCACACTGTACCTTATAAATATAATTATTATGCATCAATTATAAAAATTGAATCAAAATTTCATTTTTGTCCTGTAATTTTAGAACAGTCTAGCTCATTCATCTCCAGACACACTGGCCTTCTCTCATCTTACTTGTTCTGTGCCTCAAAGTCTTCACCTCTGCACACGACGTTCCTCTTGTCTGGAATACCCCACCTCATTCCTAACACATGTGGTTTCACCTACTCTATTACTAAGTATCCTTTGTAGTTTGGCTTTTGTGTCATGTTCTGAAAACATCTTCTTGATATCTTTGATGAGGTCAGATCCATGTTTTATATTCTCTTATTGTCCTATATTTCTCTTCTCTATAGCACCTGCTGCAATTACACAGTTACATTTTTTCCCTTGTCATTATCTTTCCAAGCACATTTTCATACACATAGTAGGTGCTTAATATATGTTTTTCAATGGATGAATGAGGAGGGGATCAACATATCTAATTTGTATTTGTAGTCCTGATGCTTTCTAGAGTGCTGTGGATATGGTAGGTTCAAACATTACTTAGGGAGAGGGATAAAAATAAAAAGCAGCATTTCTCTCACAAAAAGGTTCACTCTTAAAAAGCTTAATTATGACATATTTGACTTGCTGAACTGAAAATTAATAAAACAGACATATTATAAACAATTTTAACTTGTCCTAAAATAGTTAGTAGAATTTAAAATCTTAGAATAAGATTTTGTGTTTCCCACCCCGTATTTTTTTTTAATCTGAAAGTTAAAAATCTAGGTCAACTATCAATTCATTTAAGAAGCCTCCTGATTCCTTTAGAGAGAGCTGGATGCCGTTGCCCCGTGCTTCTGAATATGGTCATTCAATCACCTACATTCAACATCATAAAACTGTATTTAATCATTGAAGAAAGACAGGGTAAACCAAGCAGTACACTGATTAATCCTTATTAACCAATAAAACCGAAGAACAAAAGTAAGATGCCATCAGAAATCAAAGACTCTTAAACACAGTTTCAGCTATTCAGCTGTGAATTCATTTATTTCATTGCTTCACAAAAAATGTTATCATCATCTGCTACATAGGCTCTCTAATATTTCTGAGCTACCAATATTAAGTATTATTTTTTTATAAAAACAGGAAATAGGATCAGAAGAAATAGAACAGTGTCTATTAATTCACTATTACATGGAGGTTTGTCACATGGGCAATTATATGTATTATGATATTCCATATGATGAAGACGTTTATTCAAAATTCTCAGCTGAGAAACTGATAAACTTTAACCATTCTGTAAAAAAATACACATCTACATTCTAATATACTCTGTTGTTAAAGAGATGGTACTAAATTAAACTTTATTAATTAACTGCTAGGCATGACTTCAAGATCCTTTTTCAAGTTTATTGAAAAGTAATTTAATTCATTAACAATTTATGTATCTTATAGTCATGAAATGTGTTGATTTGGGTTGGTTAACTTGGTCTATTCTTGAAAACTTATAGTAAGACATCAGTGGCATTTACTTTGTCTCACCTGGAAATTGACTTAAGGCACAGCCTACAGGTTTTCAGTGAATCAAATGTAATTGCTTGCTAAATGAGCTTTAGAACAACACTATGTCTTGATTAACCATTCTCTTTTTTACCTTTCACAATATTGCTGATTAATCAATATGCTCCTAAAGAATTTTGCATTAGATACAACGCAACCATACTGGTTTTAATACAATCATCTGAATATTAATTCAATGATTTACTTGAAGTATTCTTTATTTATAGTAAATAATTTAAATATAAATAACTATAAGCACATGTTTTCTAGAAAGTTTCTCAAGTTCTCTAAAAGAAAATGTGATATTATCAGCGTATTTCCTAATACAAGTACTACTTTGAAGATAGAATGCAGGTTTCAAAAATACAGTGTGAAGAAAATACTCTTTGAGAGTAAATTCCCAAGCATATCTCATAGCTGTGATTCTGTTCAGGTCTATATAAAGAAAATGCTCTTTGAGAGTTAATTCCCAAGCATATCTTGTAGCTATGATTCTGTTCAGGTCTATATAAAGAATTTATCAGATGGTTTTCATCTTTAAAAAATTTACCTATCTCTTGTGGGTAATAAAAATCCAGAGTTACGTTCTACTTTCTAGGAAAAATAAAGAACAATATAACCATTGGTTGACTATAATGGATTTAAAGCAAAGATATAGAAATAACCACAGAGACTCTTAGCAAAATTCACAGCAAAAAATTCTTAACATTATGAGTTGACTGGCAAATTTTATATGTAATTTTATCAGGAATATTTAAAATTTTAATTCTCCTAATATGTGATAGCATTTTATTCTGGAGTAGAATTACATTTACAAATAGGTAAAACTTCATAAAACTTCTGAAAATACGATTTCTAAATAATTTTCAAGCATCTTTTGTTTTTTTTGCATTGACATTTATGTAAAATTACGCATGTGCTCCGAAAAAGAGCTCCCTAACAACAGAATCAAAACATTTGGGGAAGAAATGTAAGGTGGAGCCATTTTCTCCACGCTGGTCATTATGCCAGCAGTGTTATGGCTAACGGTTGCTTTCACTCTCCTTTTCTGGTGTACCTTCTTTCAGGATTTTGCAAATTTTTCTTTACTCAGTTTTAGTCACTCTTCTGTTCATGACAGAAAATTAGAAATTTTCACCTTGTTTTCAAATCCCTAGAACATATTCTCAGTATTTTTAAAATTATGTTTGTTATAGCCTCTTTTTGTCAAGGATTATAGTGTCAAATACAATTGGCTGAGGTTTCATACATTACTACTAGAAGTTCCTGCTCACAAAAATTTACACCAAATATCCTAAAATAAGGAAAAGACTCACATTTTAGTTTAATAAGTTTTCCCATATGTAAGTTAAAAGGACTTAAGTTTAGTGCAATCATCCAATGGTAAAGGTATCTTTTCAGTTTCACAACTATTTTGTCTATAAGAAAAATACATCTGAATTCAAAGCATTTAATGCAGTATACTTATATTATAAAATAATAGTTTGATTTAAATTATATTATCTGACTTTTAAATTATCATCAGTCAGGTGAACTGCAAAACACTCTTTTGGGAATATATAAAATATACAATTAATTTACAGAGCAGTATTAAAGATATTTAAAAATCTATCTCTTGGAAAAAAATCTCATGTACATAAACACACCCTAGTACTACAAATCACAGTATTATCAAATTGGAACAGTAAAAGCAAGTTGCTTTTCCAGAAGTTTTCTTTTTTGATTTGAGATTTGTATTTTACCCTCTCTTTGGGGGTGTCTAGCTATAGCTTTTAGGTAAAAATAGAGTCCTGGTGACCATGGGTGTTTAGCATACAACAATTACTCAATGAATAACTGAACAGACTAATGGATGAAAATCTCGCTTAAATGATTTTTACACAGTATCCTTGTTTTTAGGCTTACGTGGCCTCCAAGCCATTATATGAACACTGCTAAATCAATCACCCTCATACAATTTAATATAAAGTTATCTCAGAAAACCTTTCTTCATTCTATAAACCCATAATTTATGGATTCTAGTATGACTTTCCGTGTTCTCCATAAAATGAACTCAGGTTTTCATATGTACCTTTCACCTTTCCCCTACAATAACCATAGATCCACACATACTTATCTACTCAAGACCTCTCAAACTTTTTCAGATTGTTTTCTTCTCTATCTTCATGCTTTTACACATAAGCTTGCAAACCCTAATCATCCTTTAAAGAACCGTTGATATTTTTAATCTCCTGTAAAAGTTCTCTGGACACCCACAGCCAAGGCTGTATTCAGGAGCATTGATGGATTAAAAACTTAAATGTTAAGATCTAAAATCATAAAACCCCCCCCAAAAAAAACCTAGGCAATTCCATTCAGGACATAGGCATGGGCTAAGTCTTCATGACTAAAACATCAAAAGCAATGGCAACAAAAGCCAAAATAGACAAAGAGGATCTAATTAAACTAAAGACCTTCTGCACAGCAAAAGACACTATCATCCAAGTGAATAGGCAACACACAGAATGGGAAAAAAATTTTGCAATCTATCTATCTGACAAAGGGCTAATATCCAGAATCTACAGAGGACTTAAACAAATTTACAAGAAAAAAACAACCCCATCAAAAAGTGGGTGAAGGATATAAACAGACACTCCTCATAAGAAGACATTTATGCAGCCAACAAACAAGAAAAAAAACTCATCATCACTGGTCATTAGAGAAATGCAAATTAAAACCACATTGAGATACCATCTCACGCCAGTTAGAATCGCAATCATTAAAGTCAGGAAACAACAGATGCTGGAGAGGATGTGCAAAAATAGAAACACTTTTACACTGTTGGTGGGAGTGTAAATTATTTCAACCATTGTGGAAGACGGTGTGGCGATTCCTCAAGGATCCAGAACTAGAAATACCATTTAACCCAGCAATCCCATTACTGGGTATATACCCAAAGGATTATAAATCATTCTGTTATAAAGACACATGCACACATATGTATATTGCAGACTGTTCACAATAGCAAAGATTTGGAACCAACCCAAATTCCCATCAATGAGAGACTGGATAAAGAAAAAGTGGCACATACATACCATGGAATACTATGCAGCCAAAAAACGGATGAGTTCACGTCCTTTGCAGGGACATGGGTGAACTAGAAACCATCATTCTCAGCAAACTGACACAAGAACAGAAAACCAAACACTGCATGTTCTCACACATCAGTGGAAGCTGCACAATAAGTACACATGGACACAGGGAAGGGAACGTCACATACCAGGGCCTGTTGAGAGTATGGGGGCTAGGGAAGGGATAGTATTAGGAGAAAAACCTAATGTAGATGATGGGTTCATGGGTGCAGTAAACCACCATGGCATATGTATACCTAAGTAACAAACCTTCATATTCTACACATGTACCTCAGAACTTAAAGTACAATAAAAAAAAAAAAAAGAAAGAAAATTGTTGCCTGTGTCTTGTGCTCTGGAAGTCATCAGGGATGCAGTAGAAGGACCCACATCTACACAAACCACCCAACCGGCAAGCCCCCATCATAAGGGGCAGAGCTGGCTTGTTACATATTCAGCTATCCCCCTCCAATAACAACATTGATACTCAATTTATCAGTAAGTCTTGCCTGCTCTAACTCCAAAATATTTTCTTTACATCCAAGTTTCCACCTTTGATGCTACTTCTTATGATTATTTGCTGCCATTTCTTGCATGGACAACTGCAACAAGTCTCCTTACTTCCATTCTGGTGCTCATATATTTCCCATTCCTCACTCCTATACCCACCCCCCTGCTCGACAAATCCGTTCTCCACACGTCAGCTATACTACTTAAATAAATATAAATCTCTTGGGTTTAAATATAAACTGCCCAACCTCTAGAGACATTAAGACTCCAAAGAGTTCCCAACACATTTAGAATAAAAAACGAGACACCATGGATATAAAGGTCTACATGAACTGTACCTTGACTATCCTCTAATCTCATTTTCCATCTTTCTCTTCTTGTTTCCTATGTTGTTATATGAGCTTCTTATTGTTCATAGAATATAGCAACTCAGACCCAGCTTGAGGAATTTGTATTTTCATTTTCTTCGCCCTATAAATTTAAATTTACACCCTCAGATCATCACATCATGTAGCCGGCTCACTGTCTTTGAGACACCAGTTCTGATGTTAGTTTCTTAAAGAATTCCTTTTCATGCAACATCTATAACACAGACACCACAGCCATTCTCTTATATTCTTTATTTTGGAGCATTTATTACTACTGAAATAATACTATGTTGTTTACTTGTTTTTTTTCCCTACTTACCTTGACTAGAATGAGAGCTCAAAGAGAACCAAAACACTGCTGACATCTCCAGTATCCAGGATCTTGTTCACTTCTACATCTCCAATATCTAGAACAGTGCCTGTCAGAAAACAGTGAGAAATCAAAAAGGTACCATTTGAGAAAACAGAGGAAATAAAATAAGTGAAAGAATTAAACAAAATTACTCATGTGCAACCACTTTGGACACTCTTAACGTTGTGTTAATACTACAACCATCTATTTCAAACTTAGCTAAATACTGCCTTGTACTGCCTATTTTAAATTCCTTCATTTATTTATCTGGCTAAAATGATTAGTCACTATGTGCCCTATGGGACACAACAGAAGACTCCAGAAATTCATGACAAACATCCTGGAAATGAGATGGAGTAGACTCCAGACTAGGTTGAGGTGGGGAGAGCAGTTAGGAAACGATTCCCTGAGGACATAACGTTCAAATGGAGACCTAAAGGATAATCAGTAAGTAACAAATCAGAAATCAGAGTAGGGAGGTAAAAGACTATGTTTATTCAATTCATTATCTTTCTCATTATCCAGCAGTGTTCTTCAAACAAGAAATACAATTTAAATAAAGTAGAAACATAACACAGGCAGTGAACAGTGGCTATTATATTTAGTCTCCTACCTCTTACAGGGCCAGGGTGCTGAGGGGTAATATAGAGGGAGAGAATAGGAAAATAATATTTATTAATGCCTATTAAGTGCCAATTTATGCCACCGGTTTTTCCATGAATAACATTATTTTGCTGTCTCAACAGCCCTACTGCAGAGGCTCTTTAATCATTAAATGTCCTAAATCGTACATATGGTTGAGGTTCTACATAGGTATATTTTGACTCCCCCAAATCCATGTTCTTATTTTAATATGTTGTCTAAGTCAGTGGTTCTGGTTCTGAATCCTAGCTGCACATTAGAATCGGGAAGCCGAAGCCCTCCAGACTAATAATGTTAAAATGTCTGGGCATGGACCCAGACTTCAGTGGTAGTCAAAATTCCTCAGGTGATTCTGACATGCAGCCAAGTTTGGGAATCACTGGTCAAAACAAGGACAGACTGCCAGCCAGTGTAACTGATTTATTTTGGTTATCTCATCCATATTTCTGCTTTCAAGCAGGATCCCACTTAAACCGCAGTAGGCAAAAAAAAGATGATTCTATTTTTTGGCATGGCCTCTTTAATGCATTAGTCCGGAAAAGTCAACTGTGAAGGTTGAAACAGCATAACTAAATAATTAAGCTACTTTTGTCTCTCAATACACCAGGTAGAGTATCTGTTTTAATAATTCCTAGCTCCATCAGCATATGCTATCAGATTTAATTCTCTATGGTCTGGCACTACATATTTTTAGTAACCTTAGCTTTAGAAAGAACAGAAGGAAGTTAACACCATTTACATAACTACAGGAACATGATTTATTTAAGTTTGCAAAAGAAATCATAGGGGAATTCATAAAACCTAAAAATTCATTTTCCTTTTACCTGCTACAACAAACATCAGTTGGCACTTTACAAAAATGCTGTTGTATGTATTATTATTAGATAAGTCATTCGCAGCTTAATATAAAAGGAATTAACACTGCTGGTAGCCATTATTCCCACGAGACAGTATCTTCCCATTGCCTTAGGCTACAAAACATATTTATATCTCAAAGATAATATTCTGATCCTTGTCTTACACTTGTCATGAAATTTAGCACTGCCAGCATTAGACTTTGTAAATAAATTCCTAATTTGAATGTCCTTTTAGATCCTTGATGTAAAGCAATGAGTCATATCTGAGCAAAGTATTTTACACCAATCAATAGGTATCCTGATCTTTGGTTCATCATATTAGTTCATATGACTAATAACTACTTAGTGCAAAGATCACTGAAAATTAAAACCATATGATGTCATTATGTGACCCTCTAACCCAATGTTTCCCCTTTCCGCTGTATTATACACATATTCATTAATCACAAACTTGATTCATTATTGGGAATAAGTAGACTACAGATAGACTAGAGTTTACCTTTTCTTTCAAAGAAATCGGTTTATTTGGATGCCACTATTACATATCACATTGTGGAGTAAGCAGTATAGAGACAGAAACGAGAAAATTTTTAACTGTAATTTTATTATGCTTATGACATGGTTATTTTATGAATAAAATAACATAACATTTTATTCCCAAATGTGATGACAAAGAGTTGGTTTAATCTCTTTATCAGGGAAGTACTGATATTTACTAGAAATACCTTATTGGCTACTAGCTTAATTTATATATAGCAAAATATAACAAAAGTATATTTGTTTTAAAAAGAATTATCCTAATGTAGACTTTTTCACAAATTTTAACTAAATTTTATCATTTATAACTTAATCTGAATCTATATGTTTTAAAAAGTATTTTATAAATTTAGCAGTATAAAACAAATATAATATCTTGAAGTTTAATCTCACATTCCATTTTTGAGATCATCAAAATTACACTGACTTTACCCATTTTATATTACACTGTCAGATGTTGGCAAAAGAAAATTTTCCTGACTTGTCACTTAATATTTTAAGTTGTCTGTGATTAAGCAAGATTTGTCCAAAAAGTGACAGGTCAAATTTTTTCATGATATGTTGAAAATGTAGAGCTGCTACATTTGATCTATACACTGTGACACTGACTTAGACATGAGGTAGGGCAAAATTGATGCCATCTGTCTCACCATACAAAGAGACTCAGCATGTGGTCTAGAGTTTATTTTATGCTGATGACAAAAAGTCTACATTTACATTTTGTAGTCAATTTCACAATACAATAGGATTAGCTGTGCACATCCCCATTAGTCAGCAGTATTTGCTCATTCACTTCTATAACACCATTGTTCTGTTGGTATTTTCAAGCTTTTTTTATTTGTATCTTTTCTTATTACATTTATTGGCATATAACCAGTAATATTTGTTCTATTTGTGTGTGTGCTCCTTACATGACAGTTTTCTCGGAATTATATTACCTACTTTAATATGAGCTTCCTCTTTAAGTAGTTTACTATTTTTAATTTCTTCTGAATTTAGAATATATTCTCAAATAATATCAAATATATTTGAAATAAGAATTTCTTCTTGATTATACTGTTCTTTATGTTTGCATTTGTGACATAATAAGAAATGTGTGTTTAATCTGCCTCTCACCCATTTCTTGGCACACGGCCTCTAAAATTCTTGAAGTGGCCAAAAATAATAAGTGTATTTTTGTGTGTTAATGAGATGCCCAGTGTCTGTGAGCTACTGGATAGCTTCCAGATGACAGCTGGTTGCCAGTGGAACCAATCCTGTGATTAGAGGGTAAGAACTTTCAACTCTAATCCTGGACCTTCTCTAGGAGGGGTCTGAAGGTTGACTTAGTTACCACTGGTCTATGATTTTATCAATCATGCCTACGTAAGGAAGCCTCCTTAGAAGCCCTTAAGGATAGGTTTTGGAGAGCTTCCAGGTTACCGAACACCTGGAGATGCTGTGACTGTAGCAGGCTTGGAGAGGACAAGGGAGCTCCCTGCCCATTTCCACATACCTTGCCCTATGTACATCTTCATCTGGTTATTGATCTATACCCTTTATATTATCCTTGATAATAAACCAGTAAATGTGTTTACCTGATTTCTGTGAGCCATTCTAGCAAATAATCAAACCCAAGAAGATGGTTTGATTTACAGCTAGTTGGTCAGAAGCACAGGTTGCAACATAGACTTGCAACTGTCATCTGAAGTAGGGAGCATCTTTTGAGACTGAGCTATTAACCTGTAGGATCTGACACTATCTCTAGGATACTGACTGAATTGAGTTAAACTGCTGAACACCAAGTTGGTATCCATTGAGAATTGGAGAACTGCTTGGTGTAGGAAGACTCACATGTTTGGTGACTAGAAGTGAAGTGGTGGTGTGAATGTTAAGTGAGACTACAGAGAAAAACTGTTCCTCCTCATGCACACAAAGATGTTTCACCTTCTGCTGTAGAGAATCACAAAGCATTGAAGTATCTGAGCAGAGAAGTAATACAATCAGCTATTTCTGGCAGCAATGCAGAAGGAAGACTGGATTAGAGTAGGGTTCTAATGAAACGATACAGATGAAAGAACTGAACAAAATTCTGTAAGATAAAGAGAAGAAGACAGAAATTACAGATATCCAGAAAACAGAATTTGCAAGATTTAATTATCAAGGGAGATGGGGATAGGATTCTTGGGGAAAATAAGAGGTCTATCATGGCACTCAAGTTTTTAGCTTGAGTGATCGAACGATATTTACAAAACTTGAGATAGGAAATGAGGAAGCAGGATTAGGTTAAAGGGAAAGATGATGAGTTTTTCAACACACTGAACAAAAGATATTATTTGTATGTCCAGGTGAACTGCTTCCATGGTTTGGCAACTTAGGAAGCTAATTTAATGAAGGATGTGGTGATAGTGTCACATGTTTCAAGAAAACCAAATAAGATGAGACCTCAAAAGACATATACAGATTTAGCAGTTAATTGGTCATCAGTAACTTTGTTGGAGTCTTTTTGGTGAGGTCAGAAGTCTTACAATGCTAGCTTAAGACACAATCAAACATGATAAAATTAGTGTAATTACAGGACACATATTTTGAGATTGTGCTTTTAAAGGGAAGGAATCTAAAACACATTTAAGTGCAGGTAGAAGGCTGAGGGAGAGTTTATTTTTATTTTTATTTTTAATAGGAGAAATCTGAATGTAATTCAGACTAGAAGAAGGAAATCAGGATGGTGGAAACATTAAAGATAAAGAATGATAAAAAAAATTTGTTTGCTAAGACTCAGCAGATTTTGGAGGAATCATATCAAACAGAGAAATTGTAGGTAACATCTTTATCTAAGATTTCAGGAAAGGATGTGAGGATAAATGCAGATAATATTACCTGGAGGAGTATAAGGAGTTTGTATGAGCCAGTCTTAAAATTCTTAAAGACTTGGAAGTGAGGGGAAGATGGCCGAAAGGAAGCTTCTCTGGACTGCAGCTAACACCAAGTGAGACAGAACCAGAGCGATATCTGTGTCTCTGAGTGAGGTACTGGTTTTGTTTTAAAGGGACTGGTTGAACAGTGGGATTAACCCCTCAAAAAGGCAGCAAAAGCAGCCCAAAGGCATCCAGCCAAGGCAAGGTGGGACACTGCCCCACCTGGACGATGTATCAGGCACGGAGGATGGGGGGGCATCACCTCCTCAGTTCTTCTCAATGAGATACAGCAATTGACTCTGAGACTTCAGCAACACACAGACCAGGAAAATGATGCCTTGCTGAGAACCACCCAGAGTTGCAGACCCAGGGGACAGCCCAGGCCTGCAGCCCCCTGGCCAGACCAGTGCCTTGTTAGCACAGACCAGGGCAGAGATTTGGACTAACACCAAGAATGCTTGTGAAAAGGAACTGCCCATCCCACAGAAGGAAGAGTTGAAAGTGGGGAGGGGGATAAAAACAGGCAGGCCCCTCCCCGACAAGATCCAGCAACCAGAGTCCCTCTCCTGGGAGAGTTTTGCAGTTAACACATCCTCTACCCAGGAACAGCGGGCTCCCCAGAGGGAAAGAGCCCGCCATTGGGAAGGCGGGGCTAACCCCACCAGTACAGAAACTAGGCGAAGAATAAACAGCAGCCTGGCTGAGACTGAGGTAGCCCAGTAGCGCCTCCACAGGCAGACAATGGACAGACTGTCTCAAGTGGCACACTGACACCTTCGTTTAAAAAAAGAAGCCTCATACAGGAGAAATAACCCCAACTTTAACAGAAAGGACGTCCACTCAGAGAAGATGGGAAGAAACCAGCGCACAAAGGATGAAAACATCAAAGTCCAGAACGCCTCTCCTCCCCAAAGAGATCACAAGGACTCACCAGCATGGCAATAAAACAGGTCAGAAAACGACTTTGACAAGCTGACAGAAGTAGGCTTCAGAAGATGGGTAATAACAAACTTCTCTGAGCTAAAAGAAGATGTTTTAACCCAATGCAAAGACACTAAGAACCTTGAAAAAAGATTAGATGAAATGCTAACTAGAACAACCAGCCTAGAGAAGAACATAAATGACTTGATGGAGCTGATAAACACAGCACGAGAACTTCATGAAGCACATACAAGTTTCGATAGCTGAATCAATCAAGCAGAAGGATATCAGAGATCAAAGATCAACTCAACGAAATAAAAATAGAAGGCAAGAAAAGGGAAAAAAAGAGAAGAAAAGAACACGGCCTCCAAGAAATACGGGGTTATGTGAAAAGACCTAACTTACGCTTGATCACTGTACCTGAAGAGGATGGGGAAAATGAATCCAAGCTGGAAAACATTCTTCAAAATATTATCCAGGAGAACTTCCCTATCCTAGCAAAGCAGGCCAAGACAGAGATACTGCTCAAGAAGAGCAACCCCAAGGCACATAATCATCAGATTCACCAGGGTTGAAATGAAAGGAAAAATGCTAAGGGCAGCCAGAGAGAAAGTCTGGGTCACCCGCAAGGGAAAGCCCATCAGACTCACAGCGGATCTCTCAGCAGAAACCCTACAAGCCAGAGGAAAGTGGCACTGTATACAATAGCAAAGACCTGGAACCAACCCAAATGCCAATCAATGATAGACTGGACAAAGAAAATGTGGCACATATACACCATGGAATACTATGCATCCATCAAAAACGATGAGTTTGTGTCCTTTGTAGGGACATGGATGAACCTGGAAACTATCATTCTCAGCAAACTGACACAAGAACAGAAAATCAAACAACACATATTCTCACTCATAGGCAGGTGTTGAACAATGAGAACACATGGAGACAAAGAGGGGAGCATCACACACTGGGGTCCGTTGGCGGGGGCTACAGGTGGGATAGTGGGAGGGAGGGTTGGGGAGGGATAATGTGAGGAGAAATGTCAGGTATAGTTGATGGGGGGATGGTAGCAACAAACCACCTTGCCGTGAATGTACCTGTGCAACAATCTTACATGATCTGTACATGTATCCCAGAATCTAAAGTACAATTTAAAAAAAATTAAAGACTTTAGTCAATTATTTTATCTTGGTTTTATTTTATGAAGCATTTTTTATGCATATGGTATCTACACACATTAAAAAATTAATGTAACTAAAAATATTTGTACAAATGTGCTATAATGTGTATTAATTTTCCACAGTTATCTTTTAAGACAATTAAATTTCAAGCATATTCTTCAAACTATCCATTTAATTTACATATGACATTTAATAACCTTCACATGATCACTGGCTCAAGAAAAGATGTAAATCTTATTGGGTTAAAGGTCATTTATACATTTATTTATTTATTTTTTACCCTAAGTCTTTTTTGGAGTGACAAATTGTAAAATAAATGTTGATGTATACATGAAGATAGTTCCTACTTTAGCCAACTCATGAGTGTGTGTGTGTATATGTAGATCTACATATACACACACACACACATACACATATGTACAGTCATGTGTCACTTAATGACAGGGATTCATTCTGCAAAATGCAGTGTTAGGTGATTTCACCATTTTGTAAACATCATTGAGCGTACTCACACAAACCTAGATGATACAGGCTACCACAAACCCAGAATATGCGGTATATAGCACATTGCTTGCATGCTACAAACCTCTACAGCATTTTACTCTACTAAATACCCTAGGCAATTGTAATACAATGGTAGGAATTAGTATTCTAAGTAGATCTAAACATAGAAAAGGTATAGTAAAAATATGATATAGAAGATTAAAAATGGTATGCTTTTATACCTTTATATATATATAAATAAATACATATATATATATATATATATAAATAAATACATATATATATATAAATAAATACATATATATATATATATATAAATAAATACATATATATATATAAATAAATACATATATATATATATATATATATATATATATATATTGCTCTTTAGATTCTGAGGTACATGTGCAGAACATGCAGGATTGTTGCCCAGGTACCTACATGGCAATGTGGTTTGCTGCCTCCATCCCCCCATCACCTATATCTGGCATTTCTCCCCATGTTATCCCTCCTCAACCTCCCTACCAACTGCTGTCCCTCCCATATTCCCCCCAATAGACCCCAGTGCGTGATGCTCCCCTCCCTGTGTCCATGTCTTCTCATTGTTCAACACCTGCCTATGAATGAGAACATGCAGTGTTTGATTTTCTTTTCTTGTGTCAATTTGCTGAGAATGATGGCTTCCAGATTCATCCATGTCCCTACAAAGGACAGGACTCATCATTTTTTATGGCTGCATAGTATTCCACGGTGTATATGTGCCATATTTTCGTTGTCCAGTCTATCATTGATGGGCATTTGGGTTGGTTCCAGTTCTTTGCTATTGTACACAGTGCCACAATGAACATACGTGTGCATGTGTCTTTATAACAGAACAATTTATAATCCTTTGGGTATATACCCAGTAATGGGATTGCTAGGTCAAGTGGAATTTCTATTTCTAGGTCCCTGAGGAATTGCCACACTGTCTTCCACAGTAATTGAATGAATTTACACTCCCAAGGACACTACTTTTTTACTTTATAAACTTTTAAAATTTTTCTCAACTTGACTCTTTTGTAATAATAGTTTAAAACCTAAACACATGTACAGCAAATAAAAATATTTTTTATTTAAATTTTTATTCTATACATTTGTATTTATTCATTTACATTTTCAATGACTGGCAGTGGAGTAGTTTTGTTTACACCAGCATCACCACAGACAGATGAGTAATGTTTTGTACTATGATGTGTAACAGCTACAGTGTCATAACATTACACTTTTCTAACTCCATTATAATCTTTTGGAACATCTTCCTGTATGCAGTCCATTGTTGACTAAAATGTAGTTATGCAGTGCATGACTGTGCGTGTGTGTGTACCTATTAAATAATATGTATAATGTATTATATAATATACTATATAACATTACCATTAACCATTAATATCACTATTAATATTATCAATATATATTGCATAATATACAGCATATTATATACTATATAACAATATAGTATATATATTATATAATAAAATTATATGTATATAAATCTGAGGAGAATCAAATGACAGAAATCAAAACAGAACCATCACAAACTCTCCACATATTTAGCATGTAAGAGAGATTTGGAAAGTGAGAGAATTCTTTGGAAATTTTGTCCTTCTAAGAAAAAGCAAACTACTATCATCTTGCCTACTCCTACCCCTCTCTATGTTTGAGTCAGCCATGGCCAGGTTATCCAGCAGGCATAAAAGGCACAATATCTAGAACCCACAGCATTTTTAGAGGCTTATAAAAATGTTTTGACATCTTTAAAAATCAGGAGAAAAAACTGAACTTTTAGATAAAGGAAAATGTTTTAATTCATAGTATCAATTAATTTGTCTTTATACCAGTACAACTGTAAAATATAATTTCGAATACTTTATTATGGAAGGAGAGGCCCATGAAGCCAAAGTGGTTATAGTTTATGAAAGTCATAATGTAGCCCTGAAATCATGGGAGAACAGTGTTTTTGTTTGGGTTCTTCTGAAAAAAAGTTACATAGTAATCTTGTGACGTAATATAAAATACACGTCTCAGAAGGCACATGAAGGACAGGAGACTATAGGAAGATGATAATTTCTACTTGAGCAGACTCCTTTGGTTGGCTGTGTCATTTCTTCTTGGCCCACCTATGATTTTTGCTGTAGTGATGACAGACAGTTTTGTGCCATATCATACATACACTAATGAATGTTTTATCTCAGGAACATGCCATATTTCACACCTTTTCTCTTTCTGACTAAGCATTTTCAAGCCAGGGTATCCGCTTACCACAAGTATATTCATTGTTTAAAGGTACAGAAAGTTAATTATAGTTGTTGAATAAACGTGCATTTTGCTGTCATTGGTTAGAGTACTCTCTAAATGTCAATTAGATAAAGTTAGTAATAGTACCATTCAAATGTATATACATACTGACATGCAGTTTACTTGACTTGTCAATTAATAGAAGAGAAATGTTAAAATCTTCACCTAGTCAAAAATTCTTTGCCAAGGCTAATGTCAAGAAGAGTATTTCCTAGGTTGTTCCCCTGGATTTTCATAGTTTGAGACCTCACATTTAAATCTTCAATCTGTTTTGAGTCAGTCTTTGTAAATAGTAAAAGATAAGGATAGTCCAGCTTCAGTCTTCTGCTTATGGCTACCCAGTTATCCCAGCACCATTTATTGAATAGGGCCCCATTTCTTGTCAGCCATGTTGAATATCAGATGCTTGTAGATGTGCAGCTTTATTTCTGAGTTTTCTATCCTGTTCTGTTGGTCGATGTATCTGTTTTGTACCAGTATCAAGCTGTTCTTGTAACTGTGGCTTTATAGTATAGTTTATATTCAGGTAATGTGATGCCTCTGGCTCAGCTCCTTTTGTTTAGGATTGTTTTGGCTGTAACTGCCTTTTTGTGTTTCCATATGAATTTTAGAAAAGGCTTTTTTCTAATACTGTGAAGAATGATGTCGATAGTTTGATGGGAATAACACTGAATTTATAAATTGCTTTGAACAGTATGGTCATATTTATGATATTCTTTCATTCCATGAGCATAGAATTGTTTGCCATTTATTTGTGTCATATCTATTTCTGTTTTGTATTTCTGTAGTTCTCCTTGTAGAGGCCCTTCACCTCCTTGTTTACAGCTGTATTCCTAGGTATTTAATTTTCTTTATGGTTATTGTGAGATTGTCTTCTTGGTTTTATGATTAACCTGGATGTTGTTGTTGTATAGAAATGTCACTGATTTTTGTACATTGACTTTTGTGTCCTGAAACTTTACTAAAGTTGTTTATCAATTCTAGGAGCGCTTTGATGGTCTTCAGGATTTTCTAAGCATAGAATCATAGCAGTGAAGAGATATAGTTTGACTTCTTTGCTTATTTGGCTGCCTTTTCTTTCTTTCTCTTGCCTTACTGCTCTGGCTACAATTTCCATTACTATGTTGAATAGGAGTGGTTACAGTGAGTATCCTTATTCCTGTTCTTTAAGGGAATGAATTGTTCAAGCTTTTGCTTATTCAGTATGATGTTGGATGTGGGTTTGTCATTGATAGCTGTTATTATTTTGAAGTCTATTCCTTCAATGTCTAATTTGTGGGATTTTTCATCACAAAGATCTTGTTGGATCTTATTGAAAGCTTTCTCTGTATCTACTGAGGTGATCACATGGTTTTTGCTTGATTCTGTTTATGTGGTGAATCATATTTATGGATTTTTATATGTTGAACCAACCTTGCATCCCAGGATTAAAGCTGACTTGATCACGGTGTATTTATTTATTTATGTACTGCTGGATTTGATTTGCTAGCATTTTGCTGAAGATTGTTACAACTATGTTCATGAGGGATATTTTTCTGAAGTTTTCTTTTTTCATTGTGTCTCCACTAAATTTGCTATCAGGCTGACGATGGCTTCATAGAATGAGTTATAGAAGAGCCCTTTCTCCCCAGTTTTTTGGAATATTTTTAGTAGAATTGGTAACAATTCTTTATATGTCTGGTAGAATTCAGCTGTGAATCCATCTGCTTTAGGGATTTTTTTTGGTTGGCAGTTTATTACAGATTCAATTTCAGCAATTGATATTGATGTATTCAGTGTTTCAATCTCTTCCTGATTCAATCTTTGGATACTACATGTTTATAGGAATTTATTCATTTCATCTACATTTTCTAATTTCTGTGCAGAGTTGTTCGTCATAGTCTCTGAGAATCTTTTGTATTTCTGTGGGCTCAGTTATAATATTACCTTTGTCACTTCTGATATTGCTTATTTGGACATTCTCTTTTTTTTACTTGTTAATCTAGCTAGGAGTCTATCAATCTTATTTACTTTTTTCAAGTAACAAACTTTTGGTTTCTTTGATCTTTTTATGGATTTTTGCATCTCAATTTATTTTAAGTCCCCCAAAGCAACTGCAACAAAACAAAGACAAGTGAGACATTCTTAAACTAAAGAGCTTCTGCACAGCAAAAGAAACTATCAACAGAGTAAACAGACAACCTACAGAATGGGAGATGATATTCACATACTGTCCATATGACAAACACCTAATATCTAGAATCCATAAAGAACTTAAATCTACAGGCAAAACCAATATAACCTCATTTAAAAAATGCACAAAGGACAGGAACAGACCCTTCCCAGAAAAAAGCATGCAAGTGGTCAACAAACATATTAAAAATGCTCAGCATCACCAATCATCAAAAAAAATGCAAATCAAAACCATGATGACACCATCTCACACCAGTCAGAATGGCTATTATTAAAAACTCAAAACAACAACAGATGCTGGTGAGACTGTAGAGAAAGGAAATGTTAATAAACTGTTGGTGGGGATGTAAATTAGTCCAGCCACTGTGAAAAGTTGCCTGGAAATTTCTGAAGGAACTCAAAACAGAGCTACCATCTGACCCAACAATCCCCTTACTAGGTGTATACCCAAATGAAAATAAAACATTCTGCTATCTCAGTGTGGTTTTGATTTACATTTCTCTAATAACCAGTGATGACGAGCTTTTATATATATATTTGTTAGCTGCATAAATGCCTTCTTTTGAAAAGTGCCTGTTCATATCCTTTGCCCACTTTTTGATGGTTGTTTTTTTTTTTTTAAACTTTTTAAAGTTATCTGTAGATTCTGGATGTTAGCCCTTTGTCTGATGGGTAGATTGCAAAAATTGTTTCCCATTGTGTTGGTTGCTGGTTCACTCTATTGGTAGTTTCTTTTGCTGTGCAGAAATTCTTAAGTTTAATTAGATCCCACTTTTCTATTTTGGCTTTTGTTGCCATTGCTTTTGGTGTTTTAGTCATGAAGTCCTTGTCCATGCCTATGCCCTCGATGGTATTGCCTAGGTTTTCTTCCAGAGTTTTTATGGTGTTAGGCTTCATGCCAGTTAGAATGGCAATCATTAAAAAATCAGGAGGTAACAGATAAGAGGATGTGGAGAAACAGGAATGCTTTTACGCAGTTGGTTGGAGTGTAAATTAGTTCAACCACTGTGGAAGACAGTGTGGCAATTCCTCAACAATCTAGAAATAGAAATACCATTTGACCCAGCAATCCCATTACTGGGCATATACTCAAAGGATTATAAATCATTCTACTATAATGATGCATGCACACGTATGTTTATTGTGGCACTGTTCACAATAGCAAAGACTGGGAACCTACCCAAATGCTTACCAAAGATAGACTGGATAAAGAAAATGTGGCACACATACACCATGGAAAACTATGCAGCCATAAAAAAGAAGAGTTCATGTCCTTTGCAGGGACATGGATGAAACTGGAAACTATCATTCTCAGCAAACTGATACAAGAACAGAAAACCAAACACCACATGTTCTCACTCATAAGTAGGTGTTGAACAATGAGAACACATGGACACAGGGAGGGGAACATCACACACTGGGGCCTGGGGGATGGGGGGCTAGGGGAGGAATAGCAAGGAGTTGCGGGGATTGGGGAGGGACAGTATTAGGAGAAATGCCTAACGTAGATGAAGGGGCAATGGATGCAGCCAACCACTACCATGGCACATGTATACCTATGTAACAATCCTGCATGATCTGTACACGGACCCCAGAACTTAAAATATAATAAATAATAAATTAAAAAAAACTTTCTACCAAAAAGATACATGCACCTGTCTGTTCAATGCTGCACTATTCCCAATAGTAAAGACATCGAATCAACCCAGGTGCCCAGCAGCTGAAGACTGGAAAAAGAAAATGTGGTGCATATATACCATGAAATACCACATAGCCATAAAAAAGAATAAAATCACATCCGTTGCAGTGACATGGAACTGGAGGCCATAAACTTAAACAAATTAATGCAGGAACAGAGAAACAAATACTACATGTTCTCACTTGTAAGTGGGAGCTAAGTGTTGAGCATACAGGAACATAAATATAGAAACAATAAACACTGAATTACTGGGCAGGGGAAGGGTGGGTTAGAAAATTACCTATCAAGTACTATGCTGACTACCAAGGTGATGGCATTCATACACTGTACAACACCAGCAACAGCCAATAATAATTTCTTGTAACAAATCTGCTCATGTACCCCCTTAAGGAAAATAAAAGTTGAAGTTTAAAAAATGAAATTAAATATTCAACTGTAATTTTGGACATTTCATTTTCAAGTTCTATCAGATTTTGTGCACGTGTTTTACATTCCGAATTCTTCTTTGACTGACACGTATGTAATCACCTCTGTTTTTTGTATAGTGTGTATTATATATCATTTACATCCTTTTACTTTTAACTTTTCTGTATCTTTATATTTAAAAGTAGTTTCTTACAGATATCATACAGTTGAGTATTTTTATCCAATATTAGATTATCTTTAACTGGAGTTTCTGCATCTTTTGTATTTAATGCAGTTATTAATATAGAGGAGTTTAAATCTATCTTGTTTATTATTTTCGACTCAATTTATCTGTTCTTGTTTTATATTTTCTTTTTCTGTCTTCTTCCAGATTAATTATTTTAAAGTTTAATTATTTCTATTGATTATTGTATTGTGTTTACATTTCTTGTTTTTCTAAGGCAATATTTCTTAATTAGTGATTTTGCTCTCAGAGGACATTTGACAAAGCCTAAAGACACTTTTAGCTCTCACTACTTCGGGGGTGTGGTGGGGGATGCTATTGGCATCTAGTGGGTGGAGGCCAGGGATACTACTAAACATATTGCAACATATAAGCCCTCCACAGCAAATAATTATCTAACCCAAAATATTAATAATGCCAAAGTTGAAAACGCTGCTATAATTTATACAAAGTACAGAATTAGGTTATCACAGTCCACCTTCATACAATATTATACTACCTTACACGCAGTGAAACCACATCATGCTTCCATTTTATAGTTTCACCAGTTATATTGTCACATAATTCTGATTGTTATAAACACCATAATACATTTTTATTGTTTTTGCTTTAAAAAAGCATCCAGTAACTTTTTTTATGTGTGATAAGAACACAACATAAATTTACTCTCTTAGCAAACTTTTAAGTCGGCAACACAGTATTGTTAACTCTAGTCACTATACTGTATAGCAAATTTCTGGGATTTATTCATCTTGCATAACTAAAATGTTGTTTCCTTTGACTAATACCTCCCAGCTTGACCATCCCCCAATCCCTGGAAATCACCACTCTACTCCGCTTTTTATGAGTTTGACTATTTTAGATTCCTCATACAAATGATATCATGTGATATTTATGTTTCTCTGACTGGCTCATTTCACTTAGCATAATGCCTACCAGGTTCATCCATGTTGTTGCAAATAGCAGAGGTTTCTTCTTTTTAAAGACTGAACAATATTCCATTGTATGTATATATCGTATTTTATCTACCCATTTATTGGTCAATGAACATTTAGGTTGCTTCCATATCTTGAATATTGTGAATAATGTTGCAATGGAGGTGGAGGTACAGATATATTTTGGGGACCCTGATTTCAACTTCTTTAAGCCCAGAACTGCGATTGCTGCAACATATGATAGTGTCCATTAACTTTTTAAAAGTTATTTTATCTTTGCCTCTAGAGTACCCATAAGTCATGCACAGTGGCTAAAGTACACATTATTTAAAATACGTACTCACAAAGATAAATTTTAATAGCCCCAAAGATATATTTTAAAAATGGAAGCCTAGCCAGCCCACTGATTTCTGCTGTTTTCATTGTGGTTACTATTCAGCAAACCATCGTATTGGCAGTCTGTAACAATTATGAGTATAGCCAAATAAATGGATCAGATACCCTGTAATCTATGTATTTCATCTTTTAAATATAATCTGACTTTTCCTACGATTTTCTCTACAAGTAAGAATTTTCTAGCTTATGCATCTTTTAAGCTGTGACATTTTCTTTGGAACATAAAATGTCCTACTAAGTTAAATATTGATGTGGTTTAGTATTTTTACCTTATGTGTCTGGTTTTGAAATGTTGCAAGCTAAAAATTAAATTATACTTTTATTACTGAGGATGTGCATTTTTATGGCTTCAGGGTTTTTATGTAAATTATCTTGCTAATTTTAGTTTACTACTAAACACATTTCTTTTACTGAATTTATATTTCCAAGTATGAGGAAGGTTAACATTTAGAAGAGAAAAAATGACAACTCTATTAGAGTAAGTAAAAATA
This sequence comes from Pithecia hirsuta, assembly GCA_963573645.1. NCBI lineage: Eukaryota > Metazoa > Chordata > Mammalia > Primates > Pitheciidae > Pithecia > Pithecia hirsuta. The sequence continues at coordinate 28,387 of CAUYLZ010107068.1, forward strand.
TAAAGTCTTGGAGTTATGCATTTTTGAAGCATGTTTTCTTTTCTAAGGAGTAAATGTTTAAAATAGAGAACACTGTTAGGACTTAATAGCCTAATCCATCGGCGGCGGGGGGGGGGGGGGCAGGAAGAAAAGACCAATCAATTTCCCGTTAACACAGGAACTAAAGCTTATTTAAACCTTATTTTTGTC
>CAUYLZ010107069.1:0-17432 GCA_963573645.1 Pithecia hirsuta
TTTTTTTTTTTTTTTTGAGACAGAGTCTCACTCTGTCACCCAGGCTGGGGTGCAGTGGTGCAATCTAAGCTCACTACAACCTCTGCCTCCAAGGCTCCAATGATTTTCCTGCCACAGCCTCCCAGGTAGCTGGGATTACAGGTGCTTTCCACTATGCCTGGCTTATTTTTGTATTTTTGTAGAGACGGGGTTCAGCATGTTGGCCAGGCTGATCTCAAACTCCTGTCCTCAAGTGATCCACCCACCTTGGCCTCCCAAAGTGCTGGAATTACAGGCATGAGCCACCTCGCCCAGCCTGGGAGAAAATTTTTAAAAAGATTAGTCAAGAGTAATTTGCCATATTCACACAGTCATAGCTCATACTATATTTAACTAGAGAAAAATTGCCATTAAATACTCTTAAGCAAATGAAGTATGTGTAGTTTTCATTTGTACATTATCTGTTCAGAGTAAGCTATGCAAATTGTAGCAAAAGGATGGGGAGAAACGTAATGGCCCATATAGATGTGTAATGCATGGATCTGGACTAACTGATCTCAGTAATGAGCCCAAACTATGAATTTAATAACTGTGAGCATAAGTTGCCACTGCTCTGTTGAATAAATACTGTACCCTTGACCTCTGATCTTCTCAACAAAGGAGTGGAATTGGTCCTAAAGGCAGTCAGATAAAGAAAGGCACATGGACACAGGAAGGGGAACATCACACGCCGGGGACTGTCAGGGGGTGGGGGGATAGGAGAGGGATAAGCAGAGGGTGGGGAATTGGGGAGGGATAACATTAGGAGAAATACCTGATGTAGATGATGGGGGGGGATGGATGCAGCAAACCACCATGGCATGTGTATAGCTATGTAACAAACCTGCACGATCTGCACATGTACCCCAGAACTTAAAGTATAATTTTCAAAAAAAGAAAGGCACATAATCAAAATAAATCCATTGCTGCTTCTGGAAAGTACTAGAAAAAGTATAAGTCCTATCAATGGATGATACCCACTGACTTCTATTATCAGCTTGCTCCTTATAATTAGGAAAAAGCTATACACTGAGCGCACCTTTTAGAGACATTGCCTGTCCACAGCCATGACTGCCTTCAGGCTACTTCACTGTGCACGGGTCTAAAATCACTGCAGTCATCAGTAGGGTCCAGAAAAAATTTGAGTGCCACTAGCAAGGGGACAAAGTTCTTGTTCTCCAGTTATTAACATTTTTGACTTATAGAGGTGGACAATATTGAGCTCCAGGTATCTAAAGGTGATCTCAATCAACACATACTATAGAAAAGAAGATGCATGTAAGGTTACTCCTTAAACATAAAGAATAAGGCAAGGTATGCAATCAATCAGGGCCTGATAATGGAGTTTTTCTGGTGTGGGTACATGCATGGTATTTGCAACACAGTAAGATTTTATCCTCTACAGAAATTGTAGGTATGTAAATAGAGAACCCTTTGTGCTTGACGTAGAGTATTCATGCAGCACAGGAGCTCTTGAGAACGCTGGACACACATTAAGTCATTAATCCTCACCACTACTTCTCCCCATAAACCACATATTATTATTCTTTAATGGTTGACGAAATTCAGTCCAGAAGGATAATTGCCTTGCTCAAGGCCACAGAGGGAGCTTGTGTCAGAAGAGAATTAGACTTGAGTGATTTTTGGCCTGCAGGCTTGTACTAGGACCACCAGGTCATGTAAGATGGAAGAGGCTTTCTTGAACTGTATGCAGTGTGTGTGTCTGCATGCATGTGCGTGCACGTGTGCATGTGTGTGTACACACTCATGTCTGCAGAGATAAGTATACATATTGGAACAACAAGGCCCCATAGCCAATGTATCCTTTAATTTATTTCAATATTAGAATAGCATTTACAGTTTTGTGTTACGTTTAGCTCTGAAATTTGTTCTCCTCCTTTTCCATTCTTTGTTTTGTTTAAGATACAGTAATCCTGGGCAACAAATAAAAATGCTGAAAACAGAAAAGCTTATTCTAAATTACAGAGTGTCACCAGAAAGATTTTTTAGGAACTAGCTAACCAATCACAAAGTGTTAACTCATTTTATTAATGTCTTTGATGAGTGAATTGCTTTTCTGTGTAGAAAGGTGCTCTAGCATCATGGTGAAATGTGCAAGTACAGGGCTCAAAACCACTGAAATTAGAATTCTGGCTCTACTTCTTATTGTCTGCATGATCTTGGGAAAGTAACACAAACTTTGATACAGTTTGGCTCTATGTCCTCATCTAAATCTTCTGTCAGATTGTAATCCCCATGTGTCAGGGAAGGGGCCTGGTGGGAGGTGACTGAATTATGGAGGCAGATTCCCCCTTGCTGTTCTTGTGTTAGTGAGTGAGTGAGTTCTCATGAGGTTGATGGTTTAAAAGTGTGGCAGCTCCTTCTTTGCTCTCTCTTTTTCTCCTGCTTCACTGTGGTAAGATGTGTTTGCTTCCCCTTCACCTTCTGCTATGATTCTAAGTTTCTTGAGGCCTCCCCAGCCATGCAGAACTATGAGTCAATTGAATCTCTTTTCTTTATAAATTTCCCAGTCTCAAGTAATTCTTTATAGCAGTGTGAGAATAGACTAATACGCCCTCTGTCTCGGTTTCCTCATCAGCAAAATAGGAATAGTAATAGGATTATGTCAGAAGACTTTTGTGACGACTGTATGAGTCAATGTATTTGTAAGTGCTTAGAAGTGTTCTGGCCACATAGGAAGAACCCAATAGAGGTTAGGTATCATCATTGCCGTCGTCATCATCATCATCATCATCGTCATTACAGATACATAAGAGATGGAAGCTATTTTTTCAAACCAAGCTTGCAGTCAGTATTTATGTCCTCTTTTGAAAGGTACTTTTCTTTATAACAGCTAAAAGGTAAACATTAAATAAATAAATACGTAAATAAAATCAGGACAAAACAATTTAGGGGCAGGGGAACCAGAAAGCCCAGAAAGAAATGCCACATTCTCAGATATTGGCTCATATCCTCATCCTGAATGAAATTGTTGACATATATCTACATATACAGTTCAACATTCACTTTTCATTTGGTGGGTTTGTATCATAAAGAAAGTCTTCCATAAGTAAACATGAGTTTCAAGGCCGTCGTAATAAGAATTATTTATTGCCAGGTTATTCTGTTCTAGGGGTCAATTCAGATCATTGGTTCAGAATGAAAGCATACCAGTATCACACTGATATGGTGGCCCTCATCATGAAACATAGGTATAAGGTACCATCAGATTAGACCAGGCAATGATAAACACATTAGGTAAATGAAGCACATAGATATATTGCTTATATCCAGAAAATAACACCATGTGCTTTGTTCCCAAAATAATCAGAATTTTAAAAGCTTCTTGGAAATTAAAAATATGATGATGATCAAAACTATACAGTAGAAGAGTTGGAATATAAGATTAAGAAAATGTCCTAGAAAAGCTCAACAGATAAAAGCTTAAAAATATAAGGGAAAGATGAGTATCAGAAAAATTGATGTTGTAGATTCAAGAGCCAAATCCTATGAGGTCAATAAAGAGAGAACTAGAGCAAATACAGGAAAGAAATTATCAAAGAATTGATAGGAAAGAATACCCAGAACTGAAGGCCATTATCCCTCAAATTCAAAGAGCTCATCAAGCCAAAATGAATGAATAAAACTCCTAAACTTTTAAGTACTTCAGTGAACTTCTAGAACATCAAGGATAAAGAAGGAGAATCTTAAAGCTTCAAGAGAAAGAGAGAGAAAACATTGCCTACAAAGGAAACTGTTAATCTTTGAACAACACAGGACTTCTCATCAACACTTCTAGATTCCAAAAGACAATGAAGAAAGGCCTTTAATATTATGAGGAAAAAAATTATTTTTCCTCTAAAAATCTATGCCTGTCCAAACTGTCACTGAAATGTAAAAATGTAAATGTAAAAATAAAAAAAAATGTAAAAAGTGTTTGGACATGCAAACACTTAAAAAGTTTACCTGTCATTTAGCTTTCCTTAAGCTTCTTGAGAATGTGCTTTAGCAAAATAATAAAGGAAAGTAAGAGATACCTGTTCTGGTGTTCCAGAAATCAGGCAGGAAAGAGCAGGGTAGAAGGACTGAGGGATGCAGAGAAAAGCATCTGGAAAAAAGGGAGCATTCTACGAATATGACCATGACCATACAGTTCTTTGGAGAATAGAGACGCTGAGGACAGAAGACTAACGACTTTAAAACTGTAAGGGAAAATGATTTATCATACTTTTCAGCCTAGCACTAAAAAGATTTATGAGGTCAAATTAGTTACATACTTTACTGATTTTCAGCTTTAAGAATTATCCTATAGCTAGATGATGGAAACTTGATTATGATAACCAGACAACTATTATATTTTAATACCCAAATAAAAGTATGGAAGAGAAAATTTAAGAAATGGAGAGGGGAATATGGAAAAGAGTTAAAAGGAAGAGTCACTACACTAATCTAAGAAATACACTAAATGGTAGACACACTTAAAAAAAGTTACAGATGTACCAGGGTGCCCTCAGTTAACAAATTACACATGGGAGAAATAAAGTCTAGCACATGATAAGCTGCATTGAGATTAAGCTAAACCTTGTGGACCAAATGTAATGAACATTCTAATGAACTAACACTAAAATCTCAGTGAGGACAGCAAAAAACACCACATCAATTCAACATAAATCTCAGATGGTGTGCCTATTATTGGATTTCTTGATCTCATGACAACCATGTTGCGCGAAAGCCTAATGCAACATAGCTATCTTAGAGAGAGACTCATAGTTTAATTTGCCAAGTATTAAATGTTTCAACTGGTACTATATGATACAATGTATTGGATAAAAAAAATACTGATTAAAGAATAAAAACAAGTATAAGTGATTATGACACCTTTCAAAAATAAGCCAGTTCTGCTGTCAATATCAAAATGTCTTGTGGTAGAATGCTTTCTTTTCCTCTCAGAGAAATACGAAGAAAATACCACCTCATTATTTTAAATTTTACCCCCAGTTTATTTATTTAATAAAAATATGTATTATTTATATTGATTTTGGACTTTGACACTCATTCTTGGTTTTAAATGACTTTTAACTAATCCTAACCCAAATCTGTTTTCAAAGAAAACTATTTTCACCCGTTGAGTCTATTCAAAAATGTTCTCATAGGTTGTCATGAAAAGGTCAGCATTTTGAATAAATCTTTGGAATAAGCATTGAGCCTCAGATTGTTTGTTTATAAAAGAATATACTCTGTATAAATGTTTGGACACTCTTCAGGTTGAGGTAGTTGGCATTCCTTTTTCTAAGAATTTTTCAGATTTTTACACATATTCTAACATGAAAGTTTTCCTTTTATACAGCCAAAATTCATTCTATTCAGCCACTCTGTCAATACTTCCATGGTCTTTTAGTGTTGATTGCATGCACCTTTTATGAAGCATTTTGGTCTCAGTTTTTTGTACACGCATGCCATTGATCACAGTGGGCAAAACAATAATAAAACTACGGAAAAATTAAAATGTTCTAGACAGATAATTACATCTTTAGTACAGGGCACAAAAATGTATCATTGCATATTTGTTTGTCATAGTTTTTAAGAGAGAAGAGGTCAGGTTTAAAATTATAAAATAGACTTTTTATAAAATAAAAACTTCCAGTTATAAGAATGAGAATATTAAAACAATTTTTTATCTTACTAAAAAATCACAAGGCCAAATATTACATTTGTAGTAGAGAACTCAGTGCTGCTTAGTGATTTAATATGTAGTTCTTGGTATAATGGGGGAAATTACTATTACATTTTTAGCTATGATTTCATTGCCCTCTGTGATTCTATACCCTAAAATAACAGATAGCTTTAGTTACCATATTTCTCAATTCCTGGGCAAATATTCACCAATACTCTTGCTAGGTGAAACATTCCAACATTCACCTGAGAAGGCTAATTTAAATGCTCCAGGTAACAACGCTAGCAGAAATTTTTATCATGCTTTTCAAGGAACCATATATTAGACTAGCATTTCAGATACAGTTCATTTTTAAAGAAACTGTAAACAATTAAGCATGCAACATTTCATTGCTGGTTAATGATGAAGTTTTAGAACGTTTTCCTTCCTTTTTTTGGTTTCTATTCATATAAAGGGTAAGAAACTTTGAATATGATTGGATTATGAAAGACTACAAAACACAATCAAGAATAAAATCTGTTAATCTGGAAGACAAGTGAAAACAATCCGTGTTTCTTATTTCATTCCTTAATGATAGAAAGTTCTATCACTTGCATCTTCCTAATTACTGGTTATTTTTAGCAGCACACTCCAGGATTTTTAGAAAATTTCACATTCAATCAAATGGATAAGTTTTGAAGCCATGAAAGTCTCATCCATTGAAGTTACCGGGAAGTATTGTTAAGCAGGAAGTTTTTAAGAAAACACTCACAAAAGCAGTGGATTTCAAACATTACCTTTGTGTGTCGCAGACTTCCGCTGGGCAGGAGTTGCCGCCGTTTGCACCTGCTGCTGTTTGACCAAATTTCCTTCACTCCCAGTTCTCAAAATCTTCTCACCTAAGCTGATTTTTTTCTGTTTGCTGTTCAAATCATCTCGCTTAGCTGATGGCAGCTTAGAAGCTGCGTTAGAGAAGAAAGGTCTAGCCAAGCGAGAGGGTTTGGACATTTTAAATGGCAGAAAAAACAACAAGAAAAAAAAAAAACACCCACAAGCTCCAGAATGTTACCTGCTGGGACAGCAGATTCTAAAAAATCCTTTGAGCTTCACTTTTCAACGGACACAGTTACGGTATGAAGTGCAGCTGGATGGAAAGTGCTGGGCTCCCACTTGGATCTCTTTTAAACACAAGGCATCAGGCAGCCCCGTAGCCCATTTACGGGACCTGTGGAATGTAAATCTGTATATCTAAGACGCCAGTGACAGTTTTGCAGTGGTAAATGCTCCAATTCAGAGCAGACAACAGATGCTGCATTAGGCAATATGAAACACACACACACACACACACACACACACACACACACACAATATTCCCTTGCATACAGAGACTACACATCAGACAGCCTAGAAATGGAAAAATAATGTAAATATTACCCCACCCACTCAGGTAAAATACATAAAAATGAGCCAGATGTGTGGTTTATATTATTAAGTGCATACCACGTTCAGTTTCCAGACATTGGTTCAAGCAAATATTTCCTTACTTTAGCACATTTCTATAGTATATTCCAAGAGGTGACCATGTAATGAATGCCCACCTTACATAATTACTTCTCCTGTTGTTTATAGAACAGACACAGCACCATGACAAAGTAAGAAAACAGAAGGATGTCATTTCCATACCTCTTCGGGCTGCCATAGGGTACAGGCTAATTGATAAAGAGGGCAACTGTGTGTCTGTGTGGTGTGTTGTGGGATGTGCATATATGTGTGCATGTGCATATGTGTGTGTGTCAGAGAGAGAGAGTTGGGGGAAGAGATGTAAATTATTTTACCTTTTAAAGAGTTTGGAGTTTATTCTAACAGACAAATACTCGTACTCAGCGTGCTTTACAAAAAACAACAGTCATGATGTAAAAATCAAGTGTGTTCAAAGGGTCACATTTTTCAAGGCTGAAAACATTCCTTCCACCAATTGAACACGAAACCCATACCAGCAGCACACAACCTCTCCCCCACTAAGGATAACCATTTTTCCTCTTAGTTTCCCATGTCAGCGATTTTTATGACTTGAGGTTAAGCTGTTTCCAACCTCAATTATTCTGTGTTCCCTTGGGGAAAGTCTACACAAACTCTCTATGAACTATAAAAAGGTTCTTGGAAGATGTGGTCATATAACTCCACTCCAAGTGTAAATACCATGCTATTCCCCATTTACAGTTGATAAATGTGAAGCTACTTAGCACTTTATCAGACACAGTTATGTGCTGGAAAGAGTATAAATTTTGGAATCAATGGGAACAGGAGTTACCTCTAAATTCTAAACGTGGGCCCAGCCCAGGGCAAGTTAACTTCTCTGGCTTTTCATTATTTAAATTGGGATAGTAATTTTTGCCACACAGAGTTACTACATAGATCAACTGAAATGACAAATCTGCACCTTGTCGGGTACATGGTAGCACTTAATAAATACTTTCCTTAGCCGGGTTTTCCAAAAATTAAGTTTTAATGATTCCTAACAGGTCTAGCATAGCTTTATAAAAAATGTCAGTTACAAGATCAACTCTTCACTCAGACCACCACAGAGTCCAAAGTAGGATCACACTCATAACCTCAGTCCTATAAACTGGGAGGAAAGAATGTGAGAGTAAACCCTTAATATTATGAGAAGTGTCCTGCAAATGTAATGAACCACCACATTTGCAAATACTGCTGTATCATAAAATCCACCCCATTAAATTTAGTAAAGCGTAACTATGAAATTTAAGTGAGCTTTTTACTCTTAATTATTCTGTCCAGATAAGAAAGTCCATGCTTTCATTTCTCCAAATTATCTTTATGTCTGCTCGAGAATTATTGCTTTCTCCAGCTTCTTCAGGTTTCTTCATTTCCCTCATCATATTAGCAGTCGCCTTTCTTTTCAGAAAAAGAGTTCACAAAGAAACTAACTTTGGCTACTTCATGGGTTGTCAAATAAGGAGCATTACAGTAGTTCAGGGATGTAGGAGGCAGGTACCAGTCAGGACTCCTCACTCACTAGCCAAGTGGCCACTCCAGAGACCACGCTCACATTTTAGATTCATGACTCAGAATAATGACTGACAGGGACATAGCTTGGACCCTGGTGGATACAAATCACATGACTCCGAGGGCTGTGGCACCTGGCAAAGGACGTCAGTCTGGAAGGCTGGCTGGAAGGATCAGTGCCAGGAAAGAAATGTGACTGCATCTTGACACCATTTGAAACAGGTGGTTTACCCATGCAGTGTGGATAGAAGCATTTCAGAGGAAAAGAATGACATTTCATTATAGCACACTTTCCTTGTCTGGGAGAGCCAGTATAATTAGACTAATTTTACAAAGAGGGGGAAAAAATCAAAGTGATTATGCTATCGGCCACTTGTAGAGTTGGAATTGTATTAGTCAGGGTTCTCCAAAAAAACAGAGCCAATGGGAGTTGTGTATATATATATATGATACCATGATGATATATATGGATATGTCCATATATACATGTGTATATATTCATTTGTATGCATATACAAATGTCCTTTGACTTACAATGGGGGTAGGTCCTAATAAACCCACTGAAAGTTGAAAATAGAGTAAGTCAAAAATGCATTGAATATACCTAGCATGACAAACATTATAGCTTAGCCGATCCTGCTTTAAACCTGCCCAGAACACTTAAAGTAGCCTACAGTTGGGCAAACCATCTTTCTACACAAAACAATGTAGAGTATCTGTCGTTTACCCTCACGATTGTGTGGCTGACTGGGGGTGTGGCTCGCTACTGCTGCCCAGCATACAGAGGGAGTAGTGTATTGTATATCACTAGCCTGGGAATAGATCACAATTCAAAATTCAAAGTATGGTTTCTACTGAATGCATATTCTTTCCCCACCATTGTAAAGTCAAAAAATCCTAAGTTGAACTATCATAAGTTGGGGACTGTGTGTATATCAACAGAATAAACACATATGTATGACATAGATGTCGGCACTGCTGGGATGGGGGTGGAGTGGAGGGTGGCCAGGGCAGCTTTCTTTAGGCCATGGTGGTTTTTCCAAACCTGAAAGACAACAGAATCATCTGGGGAGCCTCTTAAAAAAAAATCAACGTTTCTGGACTCCATCTCAGGCCCAATGAATTAGAATTTCTGCAAAAAGCCCAAGAGAGGGTCCTAGAAATTTATAAAAGCAATTCCTGGCTAGGCGCGGTGGCTCATGCCTGTCATCCCAGCATTTTGGGAGGCCGAGGTGGGTGGATCACTTGAGGTTAGGAGTTTGAGACCATTCTAGCCAACATGTTGAAACCTTGTTTCTACTAAAAATGCAAAACTTAGCTCGGGCATGGTGGCACATGACTATAGTCCCAGGAGACTGAGGCAGGAGGATCACCTGAGCACAGGAGGCAGAAGTTGCAGTGAGTTGAGATCATGCTACTCCACTTCAGCCTGGGCAACAGAGTGAGACCCTGTCTAAAAAAGAAAAAAAAGCAATTCTCAGGTGATTGTCATGCTCAGTGGGCTTCGGAAACAGCTGCTTGTCTGAGCCACTGGAAGCCATCTACCTTCCCTGTGCCCGTGCTAGCAGCTACTGGATCCGACTTTCCTAGGCTGCTCTCCCAGGTGCTACAGCATCTTAGGGGGATAGGTCACTTGCAGGTCTGCTTGCTCATATTTGCTTCTTCCATTTTGCAGGGACTACCTGCCATCAACAGGTTATGTCCCTTTATGGGGGCACTGGGGAACCTGCCCAAGAGCACCAAGCTCATTTCAATTGTCACCTAATCAGAGTTTCAGTGACCATGCTTGGTTTGAGCTGGAATACTTGGGGTAAATGTATCCCCTGACACTCAAGAAACAGACTTCACATGTCTGCACCCAAACTCATGCATCTGTTTAAATAAGGCTGGTTCATCCACAAGGTCAATATTTTAAAGTGCATTGAAGAGCACCACGTAGTTTATTATTATTTTTTTCCATTCACTGGAAGTTTCCTGGAATACTTTGTCATTCTAGTGTATACCCAACCCTCAGGCCATCATAAAGCCTGAATACAGGGGCCGCGATCAACAATGCATGGCGTATTTTTATTTTAAACCAAGAAAAGAAGAGAAAGTTGATACAGAAACATTTGCTCGGTCATGCAGTTTCAAGCCTGCACAACAGAAAACCGTTATAAAAATAAAAGGCGGAAATAAGGAAGACAGGTTTTATTAATTTTTTTCCACCCTTACCTCATTCCTAACAAAGGATGGGAGTTGGCTTGCAAATACATACACTACTAAGATAAAATTTGTGTGACATTAAAATAAGAAATAAATAATCATAGAGTCTGGAGGGAAAAAAATTTGGCTGTGAGCTTCCTAGCACCAAAGCAAAAAAGGAAAGAGAAGAGTTTGTAGAGTCTATGTTATTTTTATCATTAGTTTGATTCCAAAAATAAGAAAGTAGCCATTAGATCACAAAGATTTTGATTGAATTGTGAGTGATCTCAGAGTAAAAGACCACTTTCTAGAGAAAAAAACCTTGTCTTCCTCTAGGAATAATACACACCTATAAAGCTTATTCCAGGAACACTGCTTTAATCTGGAATAGACAATGTCTCTCCTATGATCAGTAAGCATCTTGCCCATCTACTCCAGAGTGTAAGACTTCCAGACTGAGATAATTCACCAGTGATCAGGTTTGCTCTGAGGTTTACTTTGAATCTGTGGGTTTTATTCCTTTTTCTTTTTTTTTGTTTTTGAGACAGAGTACCGCTCTATTGCCCAGGCCAGAGTGCAGTGGCACGATCTCAGCTCACTGCAACCTCTGCCTCCTGGGTTCAAGTGATTCTCATGCCTCATCCCCCTGAGTAGCTGGGATTATGGGCACCTGCCACCATGCCTGGCTTTTAAAATTTTTTCTTATTTTTTATTTTCTGTATTTTAGTAGAGATGGTATTTCACCATGTTGGCCAGGCTAGTCTTGAACTCCTGACCTCAGATGATCCTCCTGCCTCAGCATCCCAAAGTGCTGGGATTATAGGCTGAGCCACCACCCCTAGCCTGGGTTTCATTCCTGTGTGTGACCCCTTCTGGGCTAGTATCTCCCCACAGTGACCTAATCCTAGCAGGATTCAACACACGGAACCTTGACATTTGCCTTTTCCTTAAGACTTTGTAACAAGCCCCCTGCATGTGTTGGTGACAGCCTCTGCTTTCCAAGGCGCTATGGATCTTCTCCCTGAGTCTCATGATTTCACCGTCAGCACCTATGGAATTGGCCTGATCATCCTTTGGCCTGTTCAGAAAGGATGGGACTGGAAGTTTTCTTCCTACTCTAAAATTCCAAGTGCTTACCCTGGTGATTTGGTTTGGATGTGTGTCCAAGTCTCAACCTCCAATGTTGATGGTGGGCCTAGTGGAGATGCTTGGGTGATGGGGGTGGATCCTTCCTGAATGGCTTGTTGTTATCCTTGTGGTAACTAGTGCATTCTTACTCTATTAGTTCACTTTATTAGTCCACGTGAAACCTGTTTGTCTAAAAGAGCCGGGGGCCTCCCCTCTCTCTTGCTCCTTTTCTTGGCATGTCACTTGCTGGTTCCCATTCACCTTCTGCCATGATTTTAAGCTTCTGGAGGCCTCACCAGGAGCAGATGCCGGCACTATGCTTCATGTACAGCCTGTAGAACCATGAGCCAAATAAATGTCTTTTCTTTATAAATTACCCAGTCTTGAATATTTCTTTATAGCCATGCAAATGGACTAACACACGTGTCTATTCCAAATCCAGCTGCCATCACTTTTCAGCATGAGAACATCTTCTTGAACCATCTTCAGTGATATCACTATTAAATGATTCATTGTACTTTTGGGCCTCCCTGACCCCCTCCCCATATATGTCTCTAGTTTTGTGACTGGATGCTTGCAGACCTGTCTGGAAATCCTTTCTGTTGAAGTCAGTCCTTATCAAAGAGAGAGAACGTTACAGTATTCCAAATATGGGGCTTGAGTAAGTGAACTAGCTCTTCTGATGAACCAAAGCTTCCAGATTCTGCTTTTGTAACTGCCTGAGCTGCCTGACTTAGGGATGTTCTTTGGCTGCCCCAGTGAAGGAGGCGGCTCTTGGGGCTCTCCTCCCTGGGTCTGGTTCAAGGCCACAGCCTGTAGTAAGCCTGTTCTTGGCTGGCCTTCACCTGGGCTCTAATGAAAAGCTCTACTTGCTAAGGTATACTTGTTTTCTGGCAGGATTTGACACCAGTGGCTGCCCATGCATGACTGTTCCTTCCATCCATAGCTGGGGGCTGGCTCTGAGGATCTCCTGTGCATTCTTGGTTCAGCAATGCCTAGCTTCGAGCTGCCTCACATCTCTGAGTCTATTGTGTTTTCCACATCCCAAAGGCATAGCCAACTTTGCTTTTTTGGCAGCACATGAGATCTCCATATTTACTAGTTCTTTCTTGTAGCTAACCTAAATTCCTCCTATGGGCTTTAAACAAACTTTTTCTTGCAGTTTTGAGTATGGAAACAGAGATCATCTATAAGGGAATACCCTCCTTCATTTCTTCATAATCCTTAAGAAGAACCTTACGTTACAAGAGTTCTGTGCAACGTCTAACTGGGGTTTTCACCATGAGCTGGTGATACTCATCAGCCCTGACCACCTTTCCAGGAAACTACACTCCACCTCAGAAGCTGGAGTGATTAGCGTCTTCCTAGTGCATCAGCACATTGGTGTTGCAAATATAGTGTGTTTTTTCCAGAGTTCTATCTGCTTTCCAATCTGCAAGATGTGAGCAAATATTTTGGTGACAATTTATATCCAGCTGAGGGTGTAAAGGCATCAGGTATCCCAAGACAAAAAATTGCCTCCCAAGAAGAAAATGCTACAGGCTGTAGCAGGGCCCTGACTCTCCTTGAGACAGTAATGATTGTTAAGAACAATTGCTTAACACTTATTGTGCACTTACTGTATGCCCAACATTGTCCTAAGTCATTTATCCTTCATGGTGACCCTGTGAGGTAGACATCATGATTATCTCCATTTCACAGATGGGCAAACTGAAACTCTCAGAGGCCCGGAAACTCACCCAAGGTCTCACAGATACTAAGTACAGGAGCAGGAATTAAACTCAGTCAGTCTGGCCCTAGAATTTGCCCTCTTCTCAACAAAGCAAAAAGTCTGGCCGCCATCCACATGCACAGTGTGTGTGAACATAGAATAGCTGTTTAGTTACAACGGTGACCTGGAAAGAGTGCCTCTGTCATCTTGGATGCTGTGTGCCAGACCCCAAAATGCACTGCACTTGGGTGGCTGCAAGAGTTCCCAGAGAGGATGTGTGCATGAGCGTCGTGTCATGGGAATCCAGTAGCTCCGATCTGGGGAAACAACATCCTGCGTTGAAGAGCAGATGGAAAGGCAGCAGCCTGGAGGATGTGAGCCGAACGGCTTCCTGTGTGCAACCAGCCAGCCTCCAAAAAGGTTAGCAAGGAAACATGATCCAGGATGTCTGCGTCTTCTCCTGAGGTGTAAGGTGCCTGAGCAAGGTGACTGCTGGGCTTCTTGAACTTTCTCCTTTGCCCTGCCTCCTGATCTTGCTTTCTGACCAGATGTCAAGACAAACAACTTGGTAAGCTTTGTCCAACTCCAACTCCTCCTCCTCCCCCTCCTCCCCTTCCCTCCCTCCTTCCCCTCCCCTCCCCTTCCTCCTCTTCCTCCCCTTCCTCTTCTTCTTCCTCTTCTTCTCCTTCTCCTTCTTTGACAGGGTCTAACTCTAACACCCAGGCTGGAGTGCAGTAGTGTGATTGCAGCTCACCACAGCCTCAGCCTCCTGTGCTCAGGTGATCCTCCTGCTTCAGCCTCATGAGTAGCTGGGACCACAGGCATGTGCCACCATGCCTGGCTAATTTGTGTGTGTGTGTGTGTGTGTGTGTGTGTGTGTGTGTGTGTGTGTATTTTTTGTAGAGTTGGGGTTTCGCTATATTGCCTAGGCTGGTCTCGAACTCCTGGGCTCATCTGCCTTGGTCTCCTAAAGTGCTGAGATTACAGGCGTGAGCCATTGCATCTGGCCAGCTTTGTTTGACTTCGAAGCTCACCCTGCCAGAAGACCCCCACTTGTTATGTAACCCAGGAGAAATCACTTCACCTCTCAGGGCCAAATCACCTTGAAAAAGGTATTGTGGCAACTACCCTGTTTATATCACAGGGTTCTTCCAACAATCAAGTGGGATAATGAATACAAAACACTTTGACGATTGTAAGAAAGCATATGAATTAAAGGTAATAATTTTATTGGTTATAAAATACCCATGTCCTGCTTCATCCTGGCTTAATCCCAGTTTTTCTTTTTCCTGCCTTAAGATTGGCTTGATATCCTAGCAGAATGTTCTATAGCAAACTTTTTCTGTAATGGGCCAAACAGTAAATATTTTCAGCTTTTTGAACTGTAGGGCCTCTGTTCAACTATTCAACTTCACCATTGGAGTGTGAAAACTGTCATAGAGAAAATGCCCATGAATGTGCAAGGCGGTGTTTCAATAAAGTTTTATTTGTAAAAACAGGTGGCTGGACAAATTGACTAGTATTTCATTGACACTTGTTCAGTAGCAGCCAATTAAAACCATTTATGAATGCTAATATTCTGATTCCTGTCTCCTTGACCAATACCTCCCATATGGATTTTTTTCCTCCCTTTGTGTGTAGATGGGTGAACTCTGCTATGGCTCCAAACCTAGATGTGAACAATTTCTTAAATTTATTTCACTCTACTATTTGGACATTATATGACATTGACAGACTTAAAGTAAGTGTCATGACGGTCTCCAAGAACAGCCAATATTGATTCTAACTTAATTATAAAACACAGTGGAGACAAGCGCAAGGTCCACCTCTTTGGCTACTTGGAGTAGATCATGCTTTGCCATTTTACACTGACAGTTACTTTATATAGGTGGCCATATGTAGGGAGGCATGGTGTGAGTGCTTGGATAACTGAATTCGTGGTCTGCATTTATTCTGTAAAATGTTCATGCTTCCTAAATTCAAGACAAAGGCTTGTAAGTTCAGATTCCTCAATTTTCTAGTCAAGTGCTAAAGAAAGATTTCTTGATTTACCAACTCTAATTTCTAAGAACGCTTTAAAAAGCATTTTTTATGATTTCAGTAGAAGTTGCTTTATACCATGATGTCACCCATCTGTGCTTCTATATTGTAAAAGAGTCTTAAAATTATTTAGGACATGCTTCATTATGTTATAAAATTGTCAGTGCCAAGAGGAACTTTTTTGGGTTTTTATTGCAAAACACTCCCTTACATAGAAGGCTGAGCGACTTATCTGAACCAACAGTGGATTTAGAAGCAGTTTGAAAAGTTGTACAAAAATGTGTTAGACAGCCAGGTTGGGATGGAGGCTGGAGTTTTGTAGTCACAGTTTTTCCATGTGCCATTTTAAGAATTATCTTGGCTCTCGGTGTAAGTTAAAATTTTATATTTAAGATTAGAATCCTGAAGTAAAAATAAGCTATTTCTTAATAGGGGTGGTCTCCAGTGACATTATTGAAAGTATAATTTAAAGCATTAAAGCGCAACAATCTAAAAACATTGGGTAACTTAGAAGTTATTCTTATGACTTATTAGTAATAATAGTAATATGCATTCAGATTTATCCATGAGGTTTTAAATACTTGTGAGTCTAATGGGCATGACCTCTTACTTTAAAATGCAAGTGAGGCAGTGATGGAGTCCCCTCCCTCTCTTTAAAGGATCCCAGTGAGACTTACATAGTTCTGAGGAGGAAAACAAACAGATAAAACTCATGAAGAGGCCAGGCACAGTGGTTCATGCTTGTAATACCAGCACTTTGGGAGGGGGATCACTTGGGCCTAGGAGTTGGAGAACAGCCTGGGCAACACAGTGAGATCCCATTTCTACAAAAAAAATACAAAACTTATTCCCAAGTAGTAGTCCCAGCTACTTGGGAGGCTGAGGTGGGAGGAATGCTTGAACCCAGGAGGCCAAGGTTGCAGTCAGCCATGAATGCATCACTGTACTCCAGTCTGGATGACAAAGCTAGACTCCATCTCAAAAACAAAACAAAATAACAAAACAAAACTATGAATACTTAAAGGAGTTAAGTAACACTACAATGATTATTTGGCAATCAAACGAGCTTTTTAATTCTTTGTAACTTGTAAGAGTGATGAGGTTTCATTTGTATAATTTCAAGTTTTCTTCCTCAACTTCTTAATTATAAAGCATCTAATGTGTTAGATTTTCAAGGTTACTAAAAGCCAAATATTAAAAAAAAAAGAAGAGGTTATTTCATGAATTGTAGGCATTTGTGGAAACGTAGGATGACATGCAGTTCAACACACATCTGCTATTTTTCTGAGCTACCTATAGAAATCTTTTGTTATTTCCAAGGCTCAGATTTAACAGCAGTGTGAGGTATGAGAAATCATGAGCAAAACTGAATAAACCTAAGAATGTGCTTAGCTTCCAGGACAATTTTACATATTAATTAACTTTTGATGAAGGATGAGGACAAAGTAAGTCCATTAAACATTTTGAAAATCATGTGATCATCAACAAAGGAAACACAAATGTTTTTAAATGTGTTTAAAGATTCCATGTCCGGGCCGGGCGCGGTGGCTCACGCCTGTAATCCCAGCACTTTGGGAGGCCGAGACGGGCGGATCACGAGGTCAAGAGATCGAGACCATCCTGGCCAACATGGTGAAACCCCGTCTCTACTAAAAGTACAAAAAATTAGCT
>CAUYLZ010107070.1:0-54569 GCA_963573645.1 Pithecia hirsuta
CCGTAGGGCTCCTCCGCCTGGGATTCTCCTAGTCTGTGGGCAGTAAAAATCCGTCTGGAAATGCGGCGTCCACTCACCCTCTGCGCTTTCACTGAGAGCTGCAATCCTGAGCTGTTCCTAATTGGCCATCTTGGATCGAGACCTCTCTCTTTTCTTTCATGCTCCTACACTTTCTGACTCGCTGCCTCTGGGTGTGTGCTTGTATGTGTGTGTGTGTGTGTGTGTGTGTGTGTGTGTGTGTGTGTGTTTTGGGATGTATGACTGGTTGTCAGTCGTTTCCCTGGCAGCTACAGTTGGCTATTGTGAAGGCCTGAGCAACATGGGTAGGGAGCAACGTCGTACCAGGATGGGTTTCAGTCACCTCCCCAACCTGAGAGGCCTCTTTCTTAGGACTAAGGTGATCACACCCCACAGCCATGGACAACAGCCTCACCACAACTCACTGTCCACTGGCATAAGGGCTGCCCACTGACCTCAAAGTTGATGGTTCTCACTTCTCTCACTTTAGCCCTCATTGAGAAATCTAGCCAAAAACGGGATGTGACATGCATCTCTGTCACCCAATACTGGCCTTTCTGGGCCAAGTCATCCGTTTGGCACTCTCCACCCTAGATGCCCATGGAGGTGGCATTGTACTGTATTTGGCCTGGACTCTGGCCTATGATCTGTTCTCCCTCTTTCTCTGTAGAGGCTTCTTGGTCTGGCTCAGTGCCTTCAACAGAGAACATTCCCCAGTCCAGCAGGGGGAAACTTGGTGGGGATGCATTTCTTATCTGTCTCCCCCTCCAAACTTGTTTCTGGATGATTGGGAAGGTGCGATGATCATGGACCTCTGGGCTTCCATCCCAGTGTGGGACAGGTATGCTCTCTCAGTCTCCATGTGCCACTGAATGGCTCCCTGGATGGCCTGTGCCCTCTCCACAAGGCAGCGTTGCAATTCACCTGCCCTTCCTCTCTCATTCTTAAGGGACATCCGGCTCCTCTGCTCTTGAGAAAAGTGCCTTCAAGCACCGAGTCTTTGGGTTGTCCTGGATGCCATGGAGTAAGTCAAAGGGATTGGGTTTTGTAGGGTGCAGGGCAGCTTGCTTCAGGGTACCTGCAGGGTGGTGGGGTGGGAAACCACTCCTTGGGGCACATGGGATCTTTCTGAGCCCCAGCGAGGTCCTTACACCCTCTCTCCATTGTAATCCATACCTGCTCATCCAGGTGTGATCTAAATGGGATCCAAGAAGGAGTACAGAGAGCCCATCGGGCGCCCTGAATCTCCTCTTCCTCTGGGAACTGAAGCAAAAGAACGGTTGCTTGGGGAAGCCCTGAGGACATGAGTCCTATGGGTTTGACCTTGTCTTGGTCTCGTGCATGTCTCTTTCCCAGGCCTCCCCAAACCCTCTGCTTTTGATGCTGCTTTTGATGCTACCACCTCTTCCACATCCATTTCTTAAATAGGCCTCAGCCTGACTTTTCAAAGCCAGGTTGGATTCGAGTCCACCTCACCAGTGCACATGCATGAAGCACCAGCCACTCCTCGGGTCATAGTGACATTCACCATTGCCTAGGTGATGAGTTCCTGAGATGTAACAAAGGAGGACCCCACTGTGGCTGTGTGTCAGGAATGGGGCTCAGGACCCTCCTCACCAGGACATCCACATGATAGTTTCTGGAGGCCAGGATTCGCCAAATGTGGGACAGGAGGAAGAAACCTCAGGCAGAGGGAGCAACAGGGGAGCAGCAGAGAACCCTAGCCTCAGGCCTGTGCAGTAGGTGTACAGGTCTGTCTGCCAAATATCATGCCCTGTTCATCTCCAGGACACCTCTCCCTGTGTGCCTGTAGGCTGTTCTCTCATCCGAGTTTGTGGAAGACAAGTGAACCCTGCAACTTCCAGGAGTTGAATAGAAACACAGCAAAACAGATTCAAAGATATCTTTCCTCTTAGTTTCAAAGAGTATTTCTGTTTTTTGCCATTTTCCTGGTTTTTGATGGAAATATCCGTTTTTAGATGCTACACAGAGTGTTTCTAATCTGCTGAATACAAACATCAGTTAAACTTTGGAAGATGAGTGCACACATTGCAAAACAGTTTCAAAAATAGCTTCCTTTTAGTTTTTATTGTGAGATATTTGAATTTTCACCATAAACCTCCATTCAGTTTTAAATGTCTCTTTCTAGATTTGACAAAAAGTGTGTTTCTAAACTTCTGAATCAAAACATAGTTTCCACTCTCTGAGGTGAATGAACACATAGCAGAGCAGTTTCAAAGACATCTTTCTTCTGGATTTCAAAGCAAGTCTATCTGATTTTTCCCATAAGTTGAGGTTTCCTTGGAAATATCTGTTTTTAAAGTCTACATAAAGAGGTTTCTAGGCTGCTGAATACAAATTTCAGTGAAACTCTGGAAGGGGAATGTACACATTGCAAAACAGCTTCACAAGTAGCTTCCATTTAATTTTTATTGTGAGATATTTGTCTTTACACCATAGTCCTCCATGCTGGTTGAAATGACCCTTTCCAGATTCTACATGAAGTATTTCTAAACTGCTGACTCAAAACATAGGTTCAACCCTCTGAGTTGAATGGATGCACAGCATAACACTTTCAATGATATCTTTCTTTTGGGTTTTAAAGCCAGTCTTTCTGGTTGTTCCCATAATCTGTGGTTGCATTGGAAATATCAGTTTTTAGATTTTACCCAAACAGTGTTTCTAAGCTGCTGAATACAAACATCAGTTAAACTCTGGAAGGTGAATGCACACATTGCAAAGCCGTTTCACAAATTGCTTCCTTGATTTTAACTGAGATATTTGTTTTTTCACCATAATCCCTCATTCTGTCTGAAATGTCTCTTTCTTCATTCTACACGAGATGTGTTTCTAAACTGCTGAATGAAAACATAGGTTCAACTGTCTGAGTTGAATGGACACACTCCAAAGCAGTTTCAAAGATATATTTCTTCTGTATTTCCAAGCCAGTTCTTCTGGGTTTCCCATATGCCCGGACTTGTTGGAAATATCTGTTTTTGGATTCTACACAAGGAGAGTTGATAAGATGCTGAATACACACATCAATTATACTCTGGAAGTTGAATGTACACATTGCAAAGCTGTTTCACAAATAGATTCCCTTTAGTTTTTGTTGTGAGATATTTGTCTTTTCACTGTAGGCCTTCATTCAGTCTGAAATGTCCATTTCTAGATTCCACATGAACGGTGTTTCTTACCTGCTGAATTAAATTGTAGGTTCATCTCTCTGAGGTGAATGGACACACAGCAAAGCAGTTTCAAAGATATCTTTCCTCTTTGTTTCAAAGCCAGTCTTTCTAATTTTTCCCATAGACCAGAGATTCTTTGGAAATATCTATTTTTATATTCTACAAAAAGAGTATTTGTAAGCTGCTGAATACAAACGTCAGTTAATCTCTGAAAGATGAATGTACACTTTGTGAAGCAATTTCACAAATAGCTATCCTTTTAGTTTTTATTGTGAGATCTTTGTCTTTTCACCATAATCCCTCATTCAGTCTGAAATGTCCCTTTCTAGATTCCACACTACGTGTGTGTCTAAACTGCAGAATCAATACATAGGTTCAACTCTCTGAGTTGATTGAACACACAGCAAAGCAGTTTCAAAGATGTCTTTCTTGTTAGTTTCAAAGACAGTCTTCCCTGTATTTACCATAGCCCAGTGTTTCGCTGAAAATATCTGCTTTTAGATTCTACACAAAGATAGCTTTTAAGCTGCTAAATACAAACATCAGTTAAAGTATAGAAGTTGAATGCACATATTGCAAAGCAGTTTCATAAATAGCTTCCTTTTAATTTTTGTTGTGAGATATTTCAATTTTCACCATTAACCTCCATTCAATCTGAAATATCCCTTTTTAAATTCTACACGAAGTGTATTTCTAAACTGCTGATTCAAACCATAGGTTCAACTCTCTTAGTTGAACGGACACGCAGCATAGCATTTTTAAAGATATATTTCGTCTGGGTTTCAATGCCTGTCTTTCTGATTTTATTCATATGCCAGGATTTCATTGGAAACATCTGTTTCTAGATTCAACACAAAGAGTGTTTCTAAGCTGATGAATACAAACATCAGTTAAACTCTGGATGGTGAATGCACACATTACAAAGCAATTTCACAAATTGCTTCATTTTAGATTTTATTGTGAGATATTTTTCTTTTCACCATAGGCCTTCATTCACTTTGAAATGTCCCATTCTAAGTTTTACTTGATGTGTGTTTCTAAACTACTGAATCAAAACAGGTTCAACTCTCTGAGTTGAATGAACACAGAGGAAAGCAGTTTGAAAGATATATTTCCTCTTAATTTCAAAGCCAATCTTTCTCTCTTTTCCCAAAGGCTGGAATTTTATTGGTAATATTTGTTTTTAAAATCTACACAAAGAGTGTTTCTATGATGCTGAATACAAACATCAGTTAAATTCTGTAAGGTGAATGCACACATTGCAAAGCAGCTTCAAAAATAGCTTCCTTTGAGTTTTTATGGTGAGATATTTGTCTTTTCACCATAGGCCTCCATTCAGTCTGAAATATCCCTGTCTAGATTCTACACGAAGTGTGTTTCTAAACTGCTGAAACAAAACATATGTTCAATCTCTGAGTTGAATGGACACATAGTATAGCATTTTCTAAGATATATTTCCTCTGGGTTTCAATGCCCATCTTTCTGGTTTTATTCATAGGCCAGGATTTTGTTGGAAACATCTGTTTCTAGATTTGACACAAAGACTGTTTCTTAGCTGGTGAATACAAACATCAGTTAAACTCTGGATGGTGAATGCACACATTACAAAGTAATTTCACATATTGCTTCCTTTTAGTTTTTATTGTGAGATATTTTTGTTTTCACCATAGGCCTTCATTCACTCTGAAATATCCCTTTCTAAGTTCTACTTGATGTGTGCTTCTAAACTACGAATCAAAACATAAGTTCAGCTATCTGAGTTGAATGAACACAGAGGAAAGCAGTTTGAAAGATATATTTCCTCTTAATTTCAAAGCCAGTCTTTCTTGTTTTTCCCTAAGGCCGGTAATGTCTGTTTTTAAAATCTACACGGAGAGTCTTTCTGTGCTGCTGAATACAAACATCAGTTAAATTCTGTAAGGTGAATGCACACATTGGGAAGAAGTTTCACAAATATCTTCCTTTTAGTTTTTATTGTGAGATATTTGTCTTTTCACTATAGGCCTCCATTCAGTCTGAAATGTCTGTTTGTAGATTCTACATGAAGTGTGTTTCTAAACTGGTGAAGCAAAACATAGGTTCAACTCTCTGAGTTGAAAGGACACACAACAAAACATCTCCGTTACTCTAATGCTGGCCTTTCTGGACAACTATAACATTTTCTTCTCTCTCCCTTGATGCCCGTGGCGATGGCATTGTGCTGTACTTGGCCTGGTCTCTGGCCTAGGCTGTGTCATCTCTCTTTCTCTGTTTGCCACGTTTCTGAGAAGCCTAGGGGCTTCTTGGTCTGGCTCAGTGTATTCCACAAAGAACACTCGCCAGTCAATCATGGGGAAACTTGGTGGTGTTGTTTCACGTCTGTTTCCCCATCTAAACCTGTTTCTGGAAGATAGGGCAGGTGCGATGATCATGGAGCTTGGGGCTTCCATCTCTGTGTGGGACAGGGATGCTCCCTCAGTCTCCATGTCCCACTCGATGGCTACCTGGTTGGCTACTGCCCTCTCCACAAGGTGGTGCTGCAATTCACCTGCCCTTCCTCTCTCATTCTTGAGGGCCATCCATCCGTCTCCTCGGCTCCTAGGGAAAGTGCCTTCGATCACTGAATTTTTGGCTACCGCAGATGCCAGATAGCAAGCCAAAGAGACTGCATTTCCCAGGGTGCAGGGGAGTTTGCATCAGGGGTACCTGCTGGATGGCAGGGTGGGGACACCACCCCTTGGCACCCATGGGATCTTTCTCAGCCCCAGCTTGGGCCTTGCTGCCTCTCCATTGTAATCCCATTCCCCTTTACCCAGGAGGTATCCAAAATGGTATCCTAGGTGGAGTCCAGAGAGCCCATCGGGCACCCTGAATCTCCTCTTCCGCCAGGAGCTGAAGCAGACCTCTTGCTGTTGGAGGCCCTGAGGACACGAGTCCTAATGGTTTGACCCTGGCTTAGTCTCCTGCACATCCCTTTCCCAGGCCTCCCAAAACCTGCCACATTCGCTGCTGCTTTCTGTGCCACCATATCCACTGCAGCCATTTCTTAAATGGGCTGCAGCCTGACTTCCTGTAGCCAGGTGGGAGTCGAGTCTGCATCGACAGTGGGCAAGTGGAAAGCACGAGTGGCTCCTTAGGTCATAGTGACATTCACCATTGCCCCGGTGATGGGTTCCTCAGATGTCACAAAGGAAGAGGATCCTGTGGCAGTGTGTCAGGAATGGGGCTCAGGCTCCCCCTTGCCAGGACTTCCACAGGATAGTCTCCAGTGGCCAGTATTCACTGAAGGTGGGTCAGGAGGAAGAAATCTCAGGTGGAGAGTGTGCTGGGGGAGCAGCACAGAATCCCAGTTTCAGGCCTGCACTGGTGGTGGACAGGTGAGTCTCCCCAGTTGTGGTGCCTTGGTAATATCCAGGACATCTCTCACCTGAGTATCCTAGTGGTATACAACAGAACCCTGCAGCTTCAGGAACTGTCTGGGGATGAATGATACTCTGCCACTGCTGTGTGTCTGTGTGTGTGGAAGGGGTGTTGTTTGTGTGTGTGTGTGTGCACCTATATGTCACTGTTTTCTCTCTCTCTTCTCTCCTGTTCCCTCTTTTTCTTACTAGCTACTTCTCTCTCTCTCTCTCTCTCTCCCTCTGTGTGTGTGTGTGTGTGTGTGTGTGTGTGTGTGTTGATATGTGTGCCCTGTGTGCCAGAGGGCCATTTCTTCTCATGATGGCCTCTCTTTTGCTGAGCATCTCTGGTGTCTTGGCTTGGGTCACAAGGCCATTTGTCATTCGTTTCCCCAGCGATTCCAGCTGGCATTTGTGAAGGCCTGGTCAATGTGAGGAGGGGGCTGCATCGGACCAGCATGGGTTTCAGTCACCTCCTCATCCTAAGTGGCCTTTTACTTAGGACCAAGATGATCATATCCCTCAGCCATGGACAAAAGACTCACCACATTTCACTGTCTACCTGCAGGAGGACTGCCCACTGACCTCAAATAAGATGGTTTTCACTTCTCTCACCTTTGTCCTTATTGAGAAATCTAGCCACAAGTCGACACAGGGCCAGAACAGGACGCCAAGAACCGCATGTGGAAAGCATCTCTGTCACTCCATAGTTCACCTTATTGGACAAGTCAACCATTTGTCACTCCACCCCCTCACCCCGGGATGCCCATGGAGGTGTCATTGTGCTGTATTTGGCCTCAACTCTGGCCTAGGCTCTGTCCACCCTCTTTCTCTGTCTGCCCCATTTCTGAGAAGCCTAGAGGTTTCTTGATCTGCCTCAGTGTCTTCAATAAAGAACACTCCCCAGTCCAGCAGGGAAAAACTTGGTGGGGATGCATTTCATGTCTCTTTCCCCTTCCAAACCTGTTTCTGGATGATAGGGCAGTTGGGGTGATTGTGGTGCTCTGGGCTCGTATCTCCATGTGGGACAGGGATGCTCTCTTGGTCTCCATGCCCTCTCCACAAGGTGGTGTTGCAATTCAATTGTTCTTCCTCTCTCATTCTTGAGGACCATCCAACTCCTCTGCTCCTGGGGAAAGTGCTATCAAGCACTGAATCTTATGGCTGCTATGGATGCCAGGGAGTGAGCCAAAAAAATTGTGCTTGTCTTTGTGCAGGGAAGGTTGCATCAGGGGTACCTGCCAGGTGGCAGGGTGGGGGCATTATGCCTTGGAGCGTTGGGATCTTTCTGAGCCCCAATGAGGGCCATGCCACCTCTCTCCATTGTTGTCCCATGCCTGCTTACCCAGGTGGGATCAAAAATGGGATCCAAGGAGGAGTCCAGAGAGCCTGTTGGGCACCCTTAATCTTCTCTTCTGCCAGGAGCTGAAGCAGAAGACCACTCTCTCTTGGAGGCCCTGAGGACACAAGTCCTATGGCTTTGACCCTGGCTTGGTCTGGCAGATGCCCCTTTCCCAGGCCTCTGCAAACCTGCCATTTTCACTGCCACTTTCTCTGCTGCCACTTCCATCACTGCCATTTCTTAAATACGTCAAAGCCTGACTTCCCAGAGACATGTGAGAGTAGAGTCCACCACACCAGTGCACATGGGTGAAACTATGACTCCTTGAGTCATAGTGATGTTCACCATTGCCCAGGTGATGGTTTCCTGAGATGTTGCAAAGGAAGATCCTCCTGAGACAGTGTTTCTGGAATGGGGCTCAGGCCCCTCCATGCCAGGATGTCAACAGAATAATCTCTGGACAGGATTGTCTCAGGAGGCCAGGATTCATGGAATGTGGTCCAGGAAGAGGAAACCTCAGGTGAAGGAAGCAAAGGGTGAGCAGGGCAGAATCCCAATCTCAAGCCTGCACCAACAGTGTACAGGAGAGTCTCCCCAAATGTCATGCCCTGGTCATCTCCAGGACACCTCTGCCTGTGTGCCCATGGGCAATTCCCTCAATCGAGGGTCCTAGTGGTGGACAACAGAACTCTGCAGCTTCAGAGTCTGCCTGGTGGTGAGTGATACTCTGCCACTGCTGTGTATCTGTGTGTGAAGGGGTGTTTGTTTTGTGTGTGAGCCTGTATGCCTCTCTCTGGTTTCTCTCTCTCTTCTTTCCCACTCCCTCTCTTTCTGACTCATTGCATCTGTGTGTGTGTGTGTGTGTGTGTGTGTGTGTGTGTATGAGTGATGGGACGTGTGTGCCCTGTTCACCAGAGGGTGGTCTCTTGCTTGACAGCCTCTCTTTTGCAGAGCCTCTCCCCACGTCTTTGCCTGGGTCATGTGGCAGGTCATTAGTTGTTTTCCCCGGCTGTTCCAGCTGGCCTTTGTGAAGGCCTGGGCATCATAGGGAGGGAGCAACCTCTTTCTTAGGATCAAGATGATCACACCCTACAGCCATGGACCAAAGCCTCACCACAACTCACTGTCCACCTGCAGGAAGGCTGCCCACTGACCTCAAAGAAGATGGTTCTCAATTCTCTCACCTTTGCCCTCATTGTGAAATCTAGCCACAGCATGACACATGGCCTGAACACGGTGTCAAGAACTGCATGTGGGAGGATCTCTCACTCAAACGCTGGCCTTTCTGCACAACTCAACCATTTAGCACTCCCCCAACCCTGATGCCTGTGGAGGTGGCATTGTGCTGTATTTTGCCTGCAATCTTCCCTAGGCTTTGTCCTCTGTCTTTCTCTGTAGAGGCTTCTTGGTCTGGCTCAGTGTCTTCAACAAACAACACTCCACAGTCCAGCAGGAGAAACTTCGAGGGGATGTGTTTCATGTCAGTTTCCTACTCCAAATCTTTTTCTGGATGATTGGGCAGGTGAGATAATCATGGAGCTCCGGGCTTACATACCTGTTTGGGACAGGGGTGTTCTCTCAGTCTCGATGTCCCACTGGATGGCTGCCTGGCTGTCCATTGCCCTCTCCACAGGCAGTGTTGTAATTCACCTGCCCTTCCTCTCATAATTGAGGGCCATCTGGCTCCTCTGCTCCTGGGAAAGTGCTTTCAAGTACTAATTTTTTTGGGTGTCACAGATGCTGGGAGTGAGCCAAAAGGATTGGGTTTCCCTAGGTGCAGAGGAGGTGGAGTCAGGAGTATGTGCGGGGTGTCTGGGTGGGTCATTATGCCTTTGGGCCAATGGGATCTTTCTGAGCCTCAGTAAAGGCCTTCCTGCTTCTCTCCATTGTAATCCCATTCCTGCTTACCCAGGTGTGATCCAAAATTGTATCATAGGTGGTGTCCAGAGAGCCCTCCAGGCACCCTGAATCTCCTCTTCTACTGGGAGACTAAGCAGAAGACTGCTCACTAGTGGAGGCCCTGAGGACATGAGTCCTATGGGTTTTACCTTGACTTGGTCTCACACACACCCCTTTCCCAGTCGTCCCCAAACCCACAGCTTTCACCACCACTTTCTCCACCTCCAACTTCGATAAAGCCGTTTCTTAAACGGGCTGCAGCCTGACTTTTTGGAGCAAGGCGGGAGTGGAGTCTGCCTTGCCATTGCACATGCTGCTCCTCAAGTCATAGTGACATTCACCATTGCCCCGGTGATGGGTTCCTGAAAGGTCACAAGGAGGAGCCCCCTGTGGCAGTGTGTCAGGAATGGGGTTCAGACCCCTCCTCACCAGGATGTCCACAGAATAGTCTCTGGAGGCCAGGATTTGCTGAAGGTGGGCCAGGATGAAGAAACCTCAGGTTGAGGGAGCACCGAGGGAGCAGCATGGAATCCCAGTCTCAAGCCTGTGCTGATGGTGTACAGGTGAGACTCACCAAATGTGGTGCCCTGGTCATTTCCAGGACACTTCTGCCTGTGTGCCCATGGACTGTTGTCTCACCTGAGGGTCCTCGTGGTAGACAATGGAACACTGCAGGTTCAGGGGCTGCCTGGAGGTGAGTGATACTCTGTCACTGCTGTGTCTGTGAGTGTGGAAGGGATGTTGTTTGTGTGTGTGTGCCTGTATGTCTCTCTCTGGTTTCCTGCTCCCTCACTTTCTCACTCTCTGCATCTGTGTGTGCTTCTGGGTGTGTGTTCCTGTGTGTGTGTGTGTGTGTGTGTGTGTGTGTGTGTGTGTGTGTTTTGGGATGGGTGTACCCTGTGTGCCAGACAGCATTTTTTTGCGTGATGATCTTTTTTTTGCTGAGCCTCTCCTGGCATCACTGCCTGTATTGCTTGGCTGGTCGTCAGGTGTTTCCACCGCGGTTCCAGCTGGCGTTTGTGAAGGCCTGGCCAAAGTGGGAGGGAGTTGTGTTGGACCAGCATGGGTTTCAGCCACTTTCCCATCCTAAGCGGCCTCTTTAATAGGACCATGAGATCACACCCCCAGCCATAGAGGAAAACCTCACCACAGCTCACTGTCCACCTGCAGGATGGCTGCCCACTGATGTCAAAAGAGATGGTTCTCACTTCTCTCACATTTGCCCTCCTCTGGGTTTCAAAGCCATACTTTCTGGTTTTTCCCACAGGCCAGGGTAACATTGGAGATATCTATTTATAGATTCTACACAAAGAGTGTTTCTAAGCTGCTGAATACAAACATCAGGTAAACTCTGGAAGGTGAATGCATGCATTGTAAAGCAGCTTCACAAATAGCTTCCTTTGAGTTTTTATGGTGAGATATTTGTCTTTTCACCATAGGCCTCCATTCAGTCTGAAATGTCCCTATCTAGATTCTACACGAAGTGTATTTCTAAACTGCTGAAACAAAACATATGTTCAATCTCTGAGTTGAATGTACACACAGCAAAGCTGTTCAAAGATATAATTCTTCTGGGTTTCAAAGCCAGTCTTTCTGGATTTTTCCATAGGCCAGGATTTCATTGGAGATATATATTTTTAGATTCTACACAAAGACTGTTTCTAAGCTGGTGAGTACAACCATCAGTTACCCTCTGGAAGTTGAATGCACACATTGCAAATCAGTTTCACAAACAGCTTCCTTTTAGTTTTTATTGTCAGATATTTTTCTTTTCACCGTAGGCCTCTATTCAGTCTGACATGCCCCTTTCTAGATTCTACATGAAGTTTGTTTCTAAACTGTTGAACCAAAACATAGGATCAACTCTCTGAGTTGCACTGACACACAGCAAAGCAGTTTCAAAGATATTTTTCTTCTGGTTTTCAAAGAGAGTCTTTCTGGTTTTTCCTATAGGGTGGGGCTTCCAAGAAAACATCTTTTCTAAAAAATCAACACAAAAGTGTTTCTAAGCTGCTTAATGCAAACAACAGTTAAATGTTGGAAGGTGAATGCACACATTGCAAAGCAGTTATGCAAATAGCTTCCTTTTAGTTTTTAGTGTGAGATATTTGTCTTTTTACCACAGGCCTCCTTTCAGTCTGAACTGTCCCTTTCTAGAATCTACACAAAGTGTGTTTCTAAACTGCTGAATCAAAACATAGGTTCAACTCTGAGTTGAATGGACACACTCACTGCAAAGCAGTTTTAAAGACATCTTTCAAAGCTAGTCTTCTGTTTTTCCCATAGGCTGGGGTTTCATTGAAATATCTGTTTTTAAAATCTACACAAAGAGTGTTTCCACACTGCTGAATACAAACATCAGTTAAACTCTGGATGGTGAATGCACACATTGCAAAGCAGTTTCACAAATAGCTTTCTTTTAATTTTTATTGTGAGATATTTTTCTTTTCAGCATTGGCCTCCATTCAGTCTGAAATGTTTTTTTATAGATTCTCCACGAAATGTGTTTCTAAACTGCTGAATCAAAACTGAGGTTCAACTCTCTGAATTGAATGGACACAGAGCAATGGAGATTAAAAATATCTTTCCTCTGGATTTCAAAGCCCATCTTTCTGGTTTTTCCCATAGACCTAGGTTTTGTTGGAAATAACTGTTTTTAGGTTCTTCAAAAAGGTGTTTCTAATCTTCTAATAGAAATATCAGTTAAATTCTGGAAGGTAAAAGCACACATTGCAAACAGTTTCACAAATAGTTTCATTTTAGTTTTTATTGTGAGATATTTTTCTTTTCACCATAGGCCTCCATTTCCTCTGAAATTTCCCTTTCTTGATTGGACACAAAGTGTGGTTCTAAACTACTCAGTGAAAACATAGGTTCAACTCTCTGAGTTTAAAGGACACACAGCAAAGCAGTTTCAAAGATATGATTCTTCTGTGTTTCTAAGACCGTCTTTCTTGTTTTTCCTGTAGGCCAGGGTTTTGTTTGAAACATCTGTTTTTAGATTCTACATAAAGAGTGTTTCTAAGCTGCTGAATATGACATCAGTAAACTCTGGAAGGTGAATGCACACATTGCAAAACAGTTTCACAAATAGCTTCCTTTTAGTTTTTATGGTGAGATATTTGTTTTTTCACCATTGGCCTCCATTCAATCTGAAATGTCCCTTTCTAGATTCTACGGGAATTATGTTTCTAAATTGCTGAATCAAAACATAAGTTCAACTCTCTGAGTTAAATGGATACACAAAAAAGCAGTTTTAAAGGTACCTTTCATCAGGTTTCAAAGCCAGTGTTTCTGTTTTTTCCAATACCCCGGGTTTCACTGGAAATATCTGTTTTTAGATTATACACAAAGAGTGTTTCTAAGCTGTTGAATACAAATATCAGTTAAATTCCACAAGATGAAAGCACACATTTCAAAGCAGTTTCACAAATAGCTTCCTTTAGTTTTTATTGTGAGATATTTTTCTTTTCACCATTGACCTCCATTCAGTCTGAAATGTCCCTTTCTAGATTCCACACGAAGTTTGTTTCTAAACTAGCGAACCAGAAGATATTTTCACCTCTCTGATTTGGACGCACAGCAAAGCAGTTTCAAAGATATAATTCGTCTGTGTTTCAAAGCCAGTCTTTCTCATTTTTTTCCATAGGCTGGGATTTTATTGGAGATATCTGTTTTTAGATTCTATTCAGTCTGAAATGTCTTTTTCTTGATTCTAAACAAAGTTTGTTTCTTAACCGCTATATCAAAACATAGGTTCAACTATCTGAGTTGAACAGACACACAGCAAAGCTGTTTCAAATATATCTTTACTCTGGCTTTCAAAGCCAGTTTTCTGGATTTTCCCTTAGGCTGGGGTTTCATTGGAATTATCTGTTTTTAGATTCTACACAAAGAGTATTTCAATGCTGCTGAATACAAACATCAGTTAAAATCTGGAAAGTGAATGCCCACATTGCAAAGCAGTTTCACAGATAGCTTCCTTCACTTTTTATTGTGAGATATTTGTTTTTTCACCACAGACCTCCATTCAGTCTGAAGTGTCTCTTACTAGATTCTACACAAAGTAGTTTCTAAACTACTGTATCAAAATATAGGTTCCACTCTCCGAATTCAATGGAAAAACAACAGATCAGTTTCAGACATATCTTTCGTCTGGGTTTCAAAGTCCCATAGGCCAGGATTTCTGGGGGAACTTCTGCTTTTAAAATAAGCAGAAAGAGTGTTTCTAAGTTGCTGAATAAAAACATCAGTTAAAGTCTGGAAAGTGAATGCCCACATTGCAAAGCAGTTTCACAAATAGCTTCCTTTCGGCTTTTATTGTGATATGTGTGTCTTGTTACCACAGGCCGCCTATCAGTCTGAAATGTCCCTTTCTAGATTCTACACGAAGTGGGATTCTACACTGCTGAATCAAAACATAGGTTCTATGCTCTGAGGTGAACGGACACACAGCAAAGCAGTTTCATAGATATCTTTCCTCTGGGTTTCAAAGCCAGTTTTCTTGTTTTTCCCATAGGCTAGGATTTCTTTGAAATATCTGTTTTTAAAATCTACACAAAGACTGTTTCTATGTTGCTGAATACAAACATCAATTAAACTCTGAAAGGTGAATGCACACATTACAAAGCAGTTTCACAAATAGCTTTCTTTTATTTTTTATTGTGAGATATTTTTCCTTTCACTATAGGCCTCTGTTCAATGTGAAATATCCCTTTCCAGATTCTACATGAAGTGTGTTTCAAAAAGCTGAATCAAAACATAGGTTCAACTCTCTGAGTTGAACTGATGCACAGCAATGGAGATTCAATGATATCTTTTCTCTTGGTTTCAAAGGCAGTCTTTCTGGTTATTTATCAGAGGCTGGGGTTTCATTGGATATATCTGTTTTCACATTCCACACAAAAAGGGTTTGTAACCTGCTGATTAGAAATATCAGTTAAACTCTGGATGGTGAATGCACGCAATGCAAAGCAGTTTCACAAATAGCTTCTTTGTAGTTTTTGTTATGAGATATTTTCCTTTTCACCATTGGCCTCCATTCAGTATGAAATGTCCCTTTCTAGATTCTACACAAAGTTTGGTTCTAATCTCTGAATGAAATCAGAGGTTAAACTCTCTTAGTTGCAGTGACACACAGAAAAGCAAGTTTGAAAGGTATCTTTCTTCTTAGTTTCTAAGTCAGTCTTTCTGACTCTGCCCATGGAATCAGTTTGAAAGTGAGATATTTGACTTTTCACCACAGGCCTCTATTCATTCTGAAATGTCCCTTTCTAGATTCTACACAAAGTGGGGTTCTACACTGCTGAATCAAAACATACTTTCAACTCTCTGAGTTGAACGGACGCACAGCAAAGCAGTTTCAAAAATATCTTGCTTCTGGGTTTCAAAGCCCATCTTTCTGGTTTTTCCCATAGGCTGGGGTTAGGTTGGAAATCTGTTTTTGGATTCTACACAAAGAGTGTTTCTAAGTAGCAGAATACAAAGAACTGTTAAAGGATGGTAAGTGAATGCCCACATTGCAAAGCAGTTTCACAAATAGCTTCCATTTAGTTCTTATTGTGAGATATTTGCCTTTTCACCATAGGCCTCCATTCAGTATGAAATGTCCCTTTCGAGATTCTACACAAAGTGCTTTTCTAAACTGTTAAAACAAAACATATGATAAAATCACTGAGTTGAACGAACACACAGAAAGCAGTTTCAAAGATATACTTTCTCCTAGGTTTCAAAGCCAGTTATTCTGTTTTTTCCCATTGGCCGGGGATTCATCGGAAATATCTGTTTTTAAAATTTACAAAGATATTGCTTCTATGCTGCTGAATACAAACATCACTTAAACTCTGGATGGTGAATGCACACATTGCACAGCAGTTTCACAAATAGCTTCCCTTTGGTTTTTATTGTGAGATATTTGTCTTTTCACCAAAGGCCTCCATTCAGTCTGAAATGTCCCTTTGTAGATTTTATCTGAATTGTTTTTCTAAACTGTTGAATCAAAGCATAGGTTCAACTCTCTGAGTTGAAAGGACACACAGCAAAGCAGTTTCCAACATATTTTTCCTCTTAGTTTCAAAGAGGGTATTTCTGATTTTTCCCATGGGCTGGAGATACGTTCAAAATATCTGTTTTTAGGTTAGACACAAAGAGTTTCTAAGTTGTTGAATACAAACATCAGTTAAACTCTGGAAGACGAATGCACACAGTGCAAAGCAGTTTTACAAACAGCTTCCTTTTATTTTTTATTGTGAGATATTCGTCTTTTCACCATAGGCCTCCATTCAGTCTGAAATTCCCTATCTAGACTCTACAGAATGTGTGTTTCTAAACTGGTGAATCAAAACATAGGTTCAACCCTCTGAGTCACATGGACACACAGCAAAGCAGTTTCAAAGATGTCTTTCCTCTTGGTTTCAAAGCCAGTCTTTCTGGTTTTTCCCATAGGCCAGTGATTTGTTTGCAATATCTGTTTTTAGATTAGACACAAAGAGTTTCTAAGCTGCTGAATATACACATCAGTTAAACACTGGTTGGGGAATACACACATTTCAAAGTCGTTTCGCAAATAGGCTTTTTACTAGTATTTATTGTGAGATATTTTTCTTTTCACCATAGGCCTTCATTCAGGCTGAAATGTCCCTTTCTAGATTGTACAAGAAGTGGTTTCTAAACTGCTGAATCAAAGCATAGGTTCAACTATCTGAGTTGAAAGGACACAGCAAAGCACTTTCAAAGATATCTTTCCTCTGGGTTAAAATGCCAGTCTGTCTGGTTTTTCCCATAGGGTTGGGTTTCATAGGAATTGTTTGTTTTTAGATTATACACAAAAAGTGTCTCTAAGCTGCTGAATACAAATATCAAGTAAACTCTGAAATGTGAATGCCCACATTGCAAAGCAGTTTCACACATAGCGTCCTCTTATTTTTTTCTGTTGAGATATTTATCTTTTCACCATAGGCCTCCATTCAGTCTGAAATGACCCTTTTTAGATTCTACATGAAGTGTGTTTCTAAACTGCTGAATCAAAACATATGTTTCACTCTCTGAGTTGCACAGACACACAGCAAATAACTTTCAAATATATCTTTCTTCTGGGTTTCAAAGCAAGTCTTTCTGGTTTTTCCCATAGGCCGGTGCTTTGTTGGAAATATCTGTTTTTAGTTTCTACACAAAGAATGTTTCTACACTGCTGAATACAAATACCAGTTAAACTCTGGAAGGTGAAAGAACACATTGCAAGGCAGTTTCACAAATAGCTTCCTTTTAGTTTTTATTGTGAGATATTTGTCTTCTCACAATAGGCTTCCATACAGTCCAAAATGTCACTTTCTAGATTATACAAGTGTTGTGATTCTAAACTGCTTAATCAAAACATGGGATAAATTATCTGAATTGAACAGACATACAGCAAAGTGGTTTCAAAGACATCTTTTCTCTTGGTTTCAATGCCAGCCTTTCTGATTTTTTCCATAGGCAGGGGTTTCATTGGAGTGATCTATTTTTACATTTTACAGAAAGACCGTTTCTAAGCTGCTCAATACAAACATCAGGCAAACTCTGGAAGGTGAATGCACATATTGCAAAGCAGTTTCAGAAATAGGTTCCTTTTAGTTACTATGGTGAGACATTTTTCACCATAGCCTCCATTCAGTCTGAAATGTGCCTTTCTAGATTCTACACGAAGTGTGTTTCTAAACTGCTGAATCAAAACATTGGTTCCACTCTCTGAGTTGAATGGACACAGAGCAAAGCATTTTCAATGATGTCTTTCTTCCGGGTTTCAAAGCCAGTCATTCTGGATTTTCCCATAGGTCAGTGTTTTGTTTGCAATATTTGTTTTTAAAATCAACACAGAGTGTTTCTAAGCTGATGAATACAAACATCAGTTAAACTCTGGATGGTGAATGCACACATTGCAAAGCAGTTTCAAAAATAGCTTCCTTTTAGTTTTTATTGTGAGATAATTTTCTTTTCACCACAGGCCTCCATTCAGTCTGAAATGTCCCTTTCTAGATTCTATATGTAGTGTGTTTCTAAACTGCTGAATCAAAAGATAGTTTCACCTCTCTAAGTTGAAACTCACCTGCTTAGTTGGACACAGAAAAGCAGTTTCAAAGATATCTTACCTCTGGGTTTCATAGCCATTCTTTCTGGTTTTTCCCATAGGCCAGGGTTTCTTTGGAAATATCTGTTTTTGAAATGTCCACTAAGAGTGTCTCTAAGCTGCTGAATATTAACATCGTTTGAACTCTGGAAGGTGAATGCACACATTGCAAATCAGTTTCACATATAGCTTCCTTTTAGTTTTTATTTTGAGATATTTGTATTTTCACCATAGGCCTGCATTCAGTCTGAAGTGTCCCTTTCTATATTCTACCTACTGCTGAATGAAAACAGATTCAACTATTTGAGTGAACTGACATAGAATAAAGCAGTTTCTAAGATATCCTCCTGAGTTTCAAACCAAGTCTTTATGGTTTTTCCTATAGGCTGGGGCTTTCCTGGAATTGTCTGGTTTTAAATTCTACAGAAAGCATGTCAGCCAAAATATTCAGTGATTGAATGCATGTTCCCCAGAAGAAAAGAGCTGATTGGCCCTCAGGAATGAGAGAAGAAGGGCAGGTGAATTGCAACACCACCTTCTGCAGAGGACAAAGCTAGCAAGGTAGCCATCCAGTGGCACATGGAGACCAAGAGAATGTCCCATTCCCACACAATGATTGAAGCTCAGAGATCCATGATGATAGCACCTGCCCAATCATTCAGAAACAGGTTTAGAGAGGGAAATGGCCATGAATCACATCCCCATGAAGTTTCCTCCTGCTGGACTATGGAGTGTTCTTTGTTGAATACATTGAGCCAGACCAAGAAGCCTCTACAGAGAAAGAGGGAGGACAGAGCCTAGGGGAGAGCCCAGGTGAAATAAAGCACAATGCCACCTCCACAGGTATCTGGGGGTGTGGGGAGCGCAAAACAGATGACTTGCCAAGAAAGACAAGCGTTGCAATGGCAGAGATGCTTGCCACACAACTTTCTGAGTGCCCTGTTCTAGCCCTGTATCTATCTGTGGCTAGATTTCTCAGTGAGTGCAAAGACCAGAGAAGTGAGAACCAACATCTTGGAGGTCGGTGGGCAGTTCCACTGCAGGTGGACAGTGAGCTGTGGTGAGGCTTTTGTCCATGGGTGGGGGTGTGTTCATCTTGGTCCTAAGAAAAAGGCCGCTAAGATTGGGAGGTGACTGAAACCCATGCTTTTCCAATGCAGTTCCCTCCCCACATTTCCCAGGCCTTCACAAACACCAGCAGGAACCACTGGGGAAACGACTGATGACTGGCCAGGTGACACAGGAAGAGATGAAGGGAGAGGCTGAGCAAAAAAGAGGTTGTCATGCAAGAATCCACCCTCCAGTGCACAGGGCACAAATATTTCAACACACACACACACAAACTTAGTGAGTCAGAAAGAAAGGGAGCGGGAAAGAAGAGAGAGAGAAACCAGAGAGACATACAGATGCACACACACACAAAAACACCTCTTCCACACACACAGACACACAGCAGTGGCACGGTATCACTCACATCCAGGCAGCACCTGAAGCTGCATGGATCTGTTGTCCACCACTAGGACACTTGGGTGAGACAG
The DNA here is from genome assembly GCA_963573645.1 of Pithecia hirsuta. NCBI lineage: Eukaryota > Metazoa > Chordata > Mammalia > Primates > Pitheciidae > Pithecia > Pithecia hirsuta. Next base: position 19,467 of record CAUYLZ010107070.1, read on the forward strand.
CAGCCCACAGGCACACAGGCAGAGGTGTCCTGGAGATGACCAGAGCATGACAATTGGGGAGACTCACATGTACACTGTTGGTGAAGACCTGAGACAGGGATTCTGCGCTGATCCCCCAGCACTCCTTCTGCCTGAAGTTTCTTCCTCCTGGTCCACTTTTGGCCAATGCTGGCGTCCAGAGACTATCCTGTGAATGTCCTGGCCAGGAGGGGCCTAAGCACCATTCGTGACACACTGTTCAGGGGGCTCCTCCTTTATGACATCTCAGGAACCCATCACCAGGGCAATGGTGAATGTCATTATGACTCGAGGAGAGGGTAATGCTTCATGCATGTGCACAGGCATGGCCGACATGACTCACGCCTGGCTCTCAGAAGTCAGGCTGCATCCCCTTTAAGATATGACTGCAATGGAGTTGGTGGCAGAGAAAGTGGCGGCAAAACTGGTGGGTTTGGGGAAGCCTGGGAATGGGCCGTGCATGAGACCAAGCCAGGGTCAAACCTATAGGACTCGTGTCTTCAGGGCCTGCATGAGCAAGAAGTCTTCTGCTTTGGTTCCCAGAGGATGAGGATATTCGGGGTGCCAGATGGGCCCTCTGGACTCCGCCTATGATACCTTTCAGGATCCCACCTGGGGAAGCGGAAACGGGATTACAGTGAAGAGAGGCAGGAAGGCACTTGCTGGAGCTCAGAAAGATTCCATGGGCCCCAAGGTGTGGTGCCCTACCCTGCCACCCATCAGTTATTCCTGACCCAAACTCCCCTGCATCCAGGGAAACCCAATCTCTACAGCTCACTCCCTGGCATCCATGGCAGCGTTCAGTTCTTGAAGTATTCAGATTCAGTTCTTGAAGGCTCTTTCCCCAGAAGCAGAGGAACAAGGCAGCCCTCAAGAATGAGAGAAAGGGCAGGTGAATTGCAAAATTGCCTTCTGGAGAGGGCCAAGGATGCCCAGGCAGCTATCCAGTGGTACATGGAGACCAAGAGCATCCCTGCCCCAAATGGAGATGGAAGCCCAGAGCACCACAATCAACACACCTCCCCAGTCATCCAGAAACTGGTTTGGAGGGGGAAACTGACATGAAGCACATCCCTAACAAGTTTCCTGTGCTGGACTGCTGAGTGTTTTTTGTTGAAGACACTAAGCCAGAGCAAGGAGCCTCTACAGAGAAAGATGGAGGATGGAGCCTATGGCAGATTCCAGGCCAAATACAGCACAATGCCACCTCTATGGGCGTCTGGGTTGCAGGAGTGCCAAATGGTTTAGTTGGCCAGAAAGACCAACAATGGAGTGACAGAGATTCTCGCCACAGAGATGCTTTTCCACATTCTTGGCTCTGTGTTCTGGCCCTGTGTTGAGCTGTGGCTAGATTTCTCAATGAGGGAAAATGCCAGAGAAGTGAGAACCATCTTCTTTGAGCTCAGTGGGCAGCCCTCCTGCAGGTGGACAATGAGCTGTGGTGAGGCTTTTTCCATGGCTGGGGGTGTGATCATCTTGGTGGTTAGAAAGAGGCCACTCAGGATAGGCAGGTGAATAAATCCAAGGCCGGTCCGATGTAGCTCCCTCCCCACATTGCCCAGGCCTTCACAAATGTCAGGTGGAACTGCCAAGGAAATGACTGAGAACTGGCCACACAACCCAGGCAGAGATGCAGGAAGAGGCTCAGCAAAAGAGAGGTGGCCGTTCAAGAAACCATCCTCTGGTGGACAGGGCAAAAGAGTCCCAACACACACACACACACAGGCACACACGCACACAGGCACACACAGATGCAGAGAGTGAGAAACAGAGAGAGTGGGAAAGAAGAGAGAGAGAAACCAGAGATACATACAGGCACACACACACAAAAAACACCCCTTTCATACACACAGACACACAGCAGTGGCAGAATATCACTCACCCCTAGGCAGCCCCTTAAGCTGCAGTGTTCTGTTGTCCACCACAAGGACCCTAGGCTGAGAGAGCATCCCCTGGGCACACAGGCAGAGGTGTCCTGGAGATGACCAGGGCAACACATATGGGGAGACTCTCATGTACACAGTCAGTGCAGGACTGAGATTGGGATTCTGTGCTGCTCCCTTGGTGCTCCCTCTTTCTGAGGTTCTTCCTCCTGGCCCACCTTCCGTGAATCCTGGCCTCTGGAGACTATATTGTCAAGAGACTATCCTATGGACATCCTGGTGAGGAGGGGCCTGAGCCCCATTCCTGACACACTGCCACAGGGTGCTCCTCCTTTATGACATCTGAAGAACTCATCACCGGGGCAATGGTGAATGTCACTATGTCCAGAGTAGGGGCTCATCTTTAGTGCATGCACACTGTCGAGGCAGACTCGACTCCCACCTGGCTGGGAATAGTCAGGCTGTGGCCAGTTAAGAAATGGCTGTGGGGAGGTGGAGGCAGAGAAAGAGGTAGCGGGTTTGGGGAGGCCTGGGAAAGGGGCATGCATCAGACCAAGCCAGTGTCAAATCCATAGAACATGTGTCTTCAGGGCTTCCAGAATCAAGTGGTCTTCTGTTTCGATGCCCAGTGGAACTGTAGATTCACAGCACCTGATGGGCTCTCAGGACTCCTCTTCGGATCCCGTTTAGATCCCACCTGTGTAAGCGGGAATGGGATTACAATGGAGAGAGGTGGGAAGGAAGTCACTGGGGCTCAGAAAGATCCCATGGGCCTCAAGGCGTGGTGTCCCCACCTCACCACTCAACACATACCTTGGGCACAACCCCCCTGCACCCAACAAAACCCAATCCCTTTGGCCTACTCCCTGGCATATGTGGCAGCCAAATGATTCATTATTGAAGGCACTTTCCCCCAGAGCAGAGGAACTGGATGGCCCTCAAGTATGAGAGTGGAGGGGAAGGTGAATTGCAACAGTGCCTTGTGGGAAGGGCAAAGACCAGCTATGCAGCCATCCAGTGGCACATGGAGACCAAGAGTGTGTCCCTGTCCCACGCGGTGATGGAAGCCTAGAGTTCCACAATCATTGTACCTGCCCGATCATCCAGAAACAGGTTTGGAAGGGGAAAAGGCCATCAGATGCATCCCTAAGAAGTTTCCTCCTGCTGGACAGGGGAGTGTTCTTTACTGAAGACACTGAGCCAGACCAAGAAGCATCTACAGAGAAAGAAGGAGGACAGCCTAGGCCAGAGTCCAGATCAAATACAACACAATGCCACCTCCACGGGCATCCAGGTTGGGAGAGTGCCAAATGGTTCACTTGGCCAGAAACGCCAGAGTTGGAGTGACAAAGATGCTTGCCACAACATGTTCTTGGCACCCTTTTCTGGCCCTGTGTTGAGCTGTGGCTAGATTTCTCAGTGAAGGCAAAGGTGAGTGAAGTGAGAACCATCTTCTTTGAGGTCGGTGGGCAGTTACCGGCCATGCCACACAGGCAGAGACAGAGGGAGAGGCTCAGCAAAAGAGATGCTGTAGTGCAAGGAACAGCCCATCTGAACACAGGGCACACACGTCCCAACACACACACAGACACAGCAAGTCAGAAAGAGAGGGAGCAGGAAAGAAGAGAGAGAGAAAGCAGAGAGAGACATACAGGTGCACACACACAAACAACACCCCTTCCACACACACAGACACACAGCAGTGGCAGAGTATCACTCACCCCCAGGCAGACCCTGTAGCTGCAGGTTTCTATTGTCCACCACTAGGACCCTTGGGTGAGAGAGCAGACCACGGGCACACAGGCAGAGGTGTCCTGGAGATGACCTGTGCATGACATTTGGGGAGACTCTCCTGTACACTGTTGGGGAAGATCTGAAACTGGGATTCTGTGCTGCTCCTCCAGGGGCTACTTTGACTGGGGTGTCTTCCTCCTGGCCCAACTTCCATGAATCCTGGACTCTGGAGACAATATTGCCCAGAGGCTATCATGTGGACATCCTGGTGAGGAGGGTCCTGAGCCCCATTCCTGACACACTGCCACAGGGGTCTCCTTCTTTGTGAAGTCTCAGGAACCCATCACTAGAGCAATGGTGAAAGCCACTATGACAGGAGGAGCTGCTCATGCTCCATGCATGGGCACCAGTGAGGTAAACTCGACTCCTGCCTGGCTCCTGGAAGTCAGAATACAGCTGGTTTTAAAAAAGGTTGCTGCAGAGGTGGCCAGGGAGAATGCGGGGGCGAATGTGGCTGGTTTGGGGAAGCCTGGGAAAGGGGCATGTGCGAGACCAAGCCAGGGTCAGACAAAGAGGAATCGTGTCCTCAGGGCCTCCACGAGCAAGTGGTCTTTTGCTTTGGCTCCCAGCAGAAGTGGAGATTCTGGGTGCCGATAGGCAGTCTGGACTCTTCCTCGGATCCCATTTTGGGTCCCACCTGGGTAAGCAGGAATGGGATTACAATGGAGAGAGGCAGGAAGGACCTTGCTGGGGCTAAGAAAGATCCCATGGGCCCCATGCTGTAGTGCCCCATCCTGACATCCAGCAGGTACTCCTGACTCAATTTCCTCTGTACCCAGTGAAACTCAATCTCTTTGGCTTGCTCCCTGGCATCTGTAGCAGAAAAATGATTTGGTCCTTGAAGGCACTTTGCACAGGAGCAGAGGAGCCGGATTACCCTCAAGAATGAGAGAGAAAGGGCAAGTGAATTGCAACACTGCCTTGTGAAGAGGGCAAAGGCCAGCCAGACAGCCATCGAGTGGGACATGCAGACTGTGAGGGTGTCCCTGTCCCAAACTGAAATGGAAGCCCAGAGCTCAATGATCATTGCACTTGCCAAATCATCCAGAAATGGGTTTGGAGGGGGAAACTGACATGAGACTCATCCCCACGAAGTTTCCGCCTGGTGGACTGGGCAGTGTTCTTTGTTGAAGTCCCTGAGCCAGACCAAGAAGCCTCTAGGCATTTCAGAAATGTGTCAGACAAAAAAAGAGGGAGGACAGAGCCTAAGCCAGAGTCCAGGCCAAATACAGCACAATACCACCTCCATGGGCATCTCGGGGTGGGTGTGCCAAACAGTTGACCTGGCTACATTGGCCAGCGTTGAAATGACAGAGATTCTTGCCACCTCCTGTTCTTGGCTCCCTGTTCCAGCCCTGTGTTGAGCTCTGGCTAGATTTCTCAATGAGGGCAAAGGCGAGAGAAGTAAGAAACATCTTCTTTGAGGTCGGGGGGCAGCCCTCCTATAGGTGGACAGTGAGCTGTGGTAAAGCTATTGTCCATGGCTGGGGGATGTGAGCGTCATGTTCCAAAAAAGAAGCTGCTCAGCGTGCAGAGGTGATTGAAACCCATACTGATCCATTGCAGCTCCCTCCCCACGTTTTCCAGGTGATCACAAATGCCAGCTGGAGCCGCAGGGGAAATGACTTATGACAGGCCACCTGACACAGGCAGTGATGCAGGGAGAGGCTCAGCAAAACAGAGGCCGTTGTGCAAGAAACCACCCTCTGGTGCACAGGGCACTCCCATCCCAACACACATACACACACACAAATGCACATAGGAACACACAGACACACAGAGTGAGAAAGATGGAGCAGGAAAGAAGGTAGAGAGAAACCAGAGAGAGATATACAGGCACACACACACAAACAACACCCCTTCCACACACAGACACAGAGCAGTGGCAGAGTATCACTCACCCCCAGGCATCCCCTAAAACTGCAGTGTTCTTTTGTCCACCACTAGGCCCTCAGGTGAGAGAGCATCCCATGGGCACACAGGCAGAGGTGCCCTGGAGATGACCAGGGCACCACATTTGGGGAGACCCACCTGTACACCATCAGTGCAGGCCTGAGACTGGGATTCTGTGTTCCTCCCCGAGCACTCCCTCTGCCTGACGTTTCTTCCTCCTGTCCCTCCTTCCGCAGTTCCTGTACCCCAGAGACTATCCTGTGGACATTGTGGTGAAGAGGGTCCTGAGGCCCATTCCTGACACACTGCCACAGGGGACTCTTCCTTTGTGACATCTCAGGAAGTCATCAATGGGGCAACAGTGAACATCACTATGACCCGAGGAGTGGTTCGTGCTTCCCACATGTGCACTGGCGAGGCAGACTCAACTCCTGCCTGGCTTGTCGAAGTCAGGCTGCAGCCCTTTTAAGAAACGGCTGTGGCGGAGGTGGCAGTGGAGAAAGCTGCAGCAAAAGCAGAGGGTTTGTGGAGGCCTGGGAAAGGGGCATGCAGGATACCAAGCCAGGGTCAAAACCATAGAACCCCTGTCCTCAGGGCATCCATGAGCGAGCAGTCTTCTGCTTTGGCTCCTGGCAGAAGAGGAGATTCAGGACATGCATTGGGCTCTCCAGACTCTTCCTTGGATCCTGTTTAGATCCCACCTGGGTAAGCGGGAATGAGAATACAATGGAGAGAGGTGGGAAGGATCCTACTGGGGCTCAGAAAGATTCCATGGGCCCTATAGCATGGTGTCCTCACCCTGCAGCCTAGCAGGTACCTCTGACGCAACCTCCCGTGCACTCAACAATACCCAAACCCTTTGGATCGCTCCCTGGCATCTGTGGCAGCCCAAAGATTAAGAGTTTGAAGGCACTTTCCCCAGGAGAATTGGAGCTGGATGGGCCTGAAGAATGAGAGAGGAAGGGCAGGTGAATTGCAACACTGCCTTGTGGAGCAGGCAAAGGACAGCCAGGCAGCTATCCAGTGGTACATTGAGACTGAGAGAGCATTCCTTTCCCACACGGGGATGGAAGCCCACAGCTCCATGATCATCACACCTGCTCAGCCATCCAGAAACAAGATTGGAGGGGACAACAGACATGGAATGCATCCCCACGAAGTTTCCCCCTGCTGGGCTGTGAAGTGTTCTTTGTTGAAGACACTGAGCCAGACCAAGAAACCCCTACAGAGAAAGATGGAGGAAGGAGCTTAGGCCAAAATCCAGGCCAAATTCAGCACAATGCCACCTCCTCATGCATCTGGGTTGGGGGAGTGCCAAACAGTTGACTTGGCCAGAAAGGCCAGCTTAGGAGTAAGAGATACTTTCCACATCCCTCACTTGGTGCCCTGTTCTGACTCTGTGTCGAGCTGTGGCTAGGTTTCTCAGGTAGGGCAAAGTCCAGAGAAGTGAGAACCGAACCCTTTGAGGTTGGTGAGCAGTGCTCTTGCTGGTGCACAGTGAGCTGTGGTGAGGCTTTTGTCCATGGCTGGGGGTGTGATCATCTTGGTCCTAAGAAAGAGGTCCCTCAGGATGGAGAGGTGACTGAAATCCAAGCTGATCCAACTCACCTGCCTCCCCACATTGCCCAGGCATTCACAAATCCCAGCTGGAACTGCTGGGGAAATGACTGACCACTGGCCAAGTGTCCCCAACAGAGAGGCGGGGAGAAGCTCAGCAAATGAGAGGCCGTCATTTAAGGAACTGCCCTCCGGCACACAGGGAACACACATCCCAACACACACACACACACACACACACACACACACACAAACACACACACACATGCTCACACACAGACACAGTGAGTCAGAAAGAAAGGAAGTGGGAAAGAAGAGAGAGAGAAACCAGAGAGAGACATACAGGCACACACACACACAAACACCCCTTCAACACACACAGACACACAGCAGTGGCAGAGTATCACTCACCCCCAGACAACCCCTGAAGCGTCAGGGTTCTGTTGTACACCACTAGGACCCTTGGATGAGACAGCAGCCCATGGGCACACAGGCAGAGTTGTCCTGGAGATGACCATGGCATGAATATTGGGGAAACTCAACTATACACCATTGCCAGAGACCTGAGACTGGGATTCTGCCTCTCCCCTGGTGCTCCCTCCGCCTGAGGTTTCTTCCTCCTGGCCCACCTTCTCCATTTCCTGGACTGTAGAGACTATCCTGTGGACATCCTGGTGAAGAGGTACCTGAGCCCCATTCCTGACAGACTGCCTTAGGGGCTTCGTCCTTTGTGACATCTCAGGTACCCATCACCAAGACCACGGTGAATGTCACTATGACCAGAGCAGTGGCTCATGCTTTGTGCATGTGCAGAGGCGTGGCTGACTCTACTCATGCCTGACTCCTGGAAGTAAAGGTGCAACCTCTTTAAGAAATGGCTGCAGTGGAGTTAGCAGTGGAGAAAGTTGAGGCTAAAGCAGCGGGATTGGGGAGGCCTAGGAAGGGGTTGTGTGTGAGACCAAGCCAGGGTCAATCACATAGGACTCGTTTCCTCAGTGCCTCCACTAGCGAGCTATCTTCTACTTCAGCTCCCAGTGGAAGAGAAGATTCAGGGCACCCAATGGGCCCTCCAGACTCCACCTAAGATAACATTTTGGATCCCACAAGTGTAAGCGGTGATGGGATTACAATGGAGAGACATAGGAAGGGCCTCACAGGGGCTGAGAAAGATCCCATGGGCCCTAAGGCATGGTACTCCACTCAGCCAACCGGCAAGTACTCCTGACACAGCCTCCCCTGCACCCAGGGAAACCCAATCCCTTTGGCTCATCACCTGGCATTCTTGGGAGCCAAAAGATTGAGTGCTTGAAGGCACTTTCCCCAGGAGCAGAGGAGCTGGATGGCCTTCAAGAATGAGAGGAAGGCCGGTGAATTGCAACATCACTTTGTGAAGTGGGTAAAGGACTGCCAGGCAGTAATCCAGTGGGACATGGAGACCAAGAGAGTATCCCTGTCCCACACAGGGATGGAAGCCCAGAGCTCCACATTCATCACACCTACCCAATCATCCAGAAATAGGTTTGGAGGAGGAAACTGACATGAAAAGCATCCCGACAATGTTTCCCCCTGCTGGACTGTGGAGTGTTCTTTGTTGAAGACAGTGAGCCAGACCAAGAAGTCTCTACAGAGAAAGATGGAGGATGGAGCCTAGAGTAGGTTCCAGGCCAAATAGAGCACAAATCCACCTCCATGGGCATCAGAGTTGGGGGAGTGCCAAACGTTGACTTGGCCAAAAAGTCCAGCATTGGAATGAGAGATGCTTTCCGTGTCGTGTATTTGGTGCCATGTTCCGGCCTTGTGATGAGCTGTGGCTAGATTTCTCAATGAGAGCAAAGGCGAGAGAAGTGAGAACCATCTGCTTTGACATCAGTGGACAGCCCACCTGCAGGTGGACAGTGAGCTGTGGTGAGACTTTTGTCCATGGCTGGGGGTATGATCATCTTGGTCCTCAGAAAGAGGCCTGAGAGGCCTGAGGGATTGGGAGGTGACTGAAACCCATGCTGGTCCAATGCAGCTTCCTTCCCATGTTCCCAGGCCTTCACACACACTAGCTCTATCTGCTGGGGAAATGACTGATGACAGACCATGCAACCCTGACAGAGACGCAGGGAAATGCTAAGCAAAAGAGAGGTCATCATGCAGGAAACCACTAACCGGCACACAAGGCACACCCCTCTCAACACTCAAACATGCACACACATGCACACAGGCAAACACAGACACAGAGAGTGAGAAAGAGAAGGAGCAGGAAAGCAGAGAGAGAAAACAGAGGAGACATACAGGCACACACACAAACAACACCCCTTCCACACACACAGACACACAGCAAGGGCAGAGTATCACTCACCCCAAGGCAGCCCCTGAAGATGCAGTGTCTGTTGCCCACCAATAGGACACTCAGGTGATAGAACAGCCCACGGACACACAGGCAGAGGTGTCCTGGAGATGACCAGAGCACGACATTTGGGGAGACTCACATGTATGCCATCAGCCCATGCCTGAGACTGTTATTCCTCACTGCTCCCCCGGTGCTCCCTCCACTTGAGATTTCTTCCTCATGATCCACCTTCAGTGAATCTTGTCCTCCAGAGACTATTCTGTGGACATCCTGTCAAGGAGGGGCCTGAGCCTCATTCCTGACACACTGACACAGGGGGCTCCTCCTTTGTGATGTCTCAGGAACCCATCACCTGGGCAATGGTGAATGTCGCTATGACCCAAGGAGCAGCTCATGCTTTGAGCATGTGCATTGGCATGGCAGACTCGACTCCCACCTGGCTCCAAAATGTCAGGCTGTGGCCCCTTTAAGAAATGGCTGTAGAGGAGGTGGCAGCGGGGAAAGTGGTGGGGAAAGAGGCATGTTTGGGGAGGCCTGGAAAGAGGTGTGTGCAAGACCAAGCCAGGGTCAAACCCAGACGATTCATGTCCTCAGGGCCTCCATGATGGAGCAGTCTTCTGCTTCAGCTCCTGGAGGAAGAGGAGATTCAGGGCACCGAATGGGCTATCCAGACTACATCTAGGGTCCCATTTTGGAACCCACCTGGGTAAAGTGAAATGGGATTACAAGAAAGGTGGAAAGTCCCTCACTGGGGCTTAGAAAGATCCCACCAGGTGGGAGCCACAGCTCAACACATGGCCAAAACCCAGCACTGTGTATGAGATTTGGCAAGCTTCTCTGTCACTCCAACGCTGGCCTTTCTGGCCAAGTCATCCGTTTGGAACTACTCCCAACCCCAGATTCCCATGGAAGTGGCATTGTGCTGTATTTGGCCTGGACTCAAACCTAAGCTCTGTCCTCCCTCTTTCTGTGTCTCCTCCGTTACTGAGAAGCCTAGAGGCTTCTTGGTCTGGCTCAGTGTCTTCAACAAAGAACTCTCTCCAGTGCTTCAGGAGGAAACTTGTTGGGGATGTGTTCTATGTCTGTTTCACCCTCCAAACCTGTTTCTGGAAGATTGGGCAGGTGCGATGATCGTGGAGCTCTGGACCTCAATCCCCATGTGGGACAGGACGCTCTCTCAGTCTCCATGTCCCACTCGATGGCTGCCTGGTTGGCTTCTGCCCTCTCCACAAGGCGGTGTTGCAATTCACCTGCCCTTCCTCTCTCATTCTTGAGGGCCATCCGTCTCCTCCACTCCTGGGGAAAATGCCTTCAAGCACTGAATTTTTGGTTGGCAAGGATGCCAGATAACAAGGCAAAGAGATTGAGTTTCCCTGTGTGAGGGGGGATTTGGGTCAGGTGTACATGCTGGGTGGCAGGGTGAGGACAACCACCCCTTGGGGCCCATGGAATCTCTCTGAGCCTCAGTGATGACCTTGTGGCATCTCTCCATTGTAATCCCATTCCTCTTTAACTAGGTGGGATCCAAAATTGTATCCTGGTGGAGTCCAGAGAACCCATCTGGCACACTGAATGTCCTCTTCCACCAGGAGCTGAAACAGACATCTCGCTGGTGGAGGCCCTGAGGACACAAGCCCTAATGGTTTGACCCCGGATTTTTCTCGTGCACACACGTTTTACAGGCCTCCCAATACCTGCCACTTTTGCCGCTGTTTTCTGCACCACCACCTCCACCACAGCCATTTCTTAAATGGGCCATAGCCTGACTTCCTGGAGCCAGGCAGGAGTTGAGTCTACCTCACCAGTGCACATGAGGCAGGCATGAGCAGCAACTTGGATCATAGTGTCGTTCACTGTTGCCCCAGTAATGGGCTCCTTAGACGTCACATAGGAAGAGCCCCCTGTGGCAGTGTATCAGGAATGGGGCTCAGGCCCCTCCTCACCAGGACATCCACAGGAGTGTCTCCAGAGGCCATTATTCACTGAATGTGGCCAGAAGGAAGAAACCTTAGGTAGATGGTGCACCAGGGTAGCAGCGTGGAATCCCAGTCTCAGGCCTGTGCCAGCGGTGTACAGGTGAGTCTCCCCAAATGTGGTGCCATGGTCATATCCAGGACACCTCTGCCTGTGTGCCTGTGGGCTGCTCTCTCACCCAAGGGTCCCAGCGGTGGACAACAGCACCCTGCAGCTTTAGTGGTTGCCTGGAGATGAGTGATACTCTGCTACTGCTGTATGTCTGTGTGTGTGGAAGAGGTGTTTTTTTTGTGTGTGCCTGTATGTCTTTCTCGGATTTCTCTCTCTCTTCTTTCCTTCTCCCTCTCTTTCTCACTAGCTGTGTCTGTGCATGGTGTGTGTGTGTGTGTGTGTGTGTGTGTGTATTGGGACACATGTGCCCTGTGTGCTAGAGGGTGGTTTCTTACACGATGGCCCCTCTTTTGCTAAGCATCTCCCCCCATCTCTGTCTGGGTTGCATGGCTGGTCGATGATAGTTTCCCCGCTGGTTCCAGCTGGTGATTCTGAAGGCCTGGGCAACGTGGGGAGGAGGCTGCATCGGACCAGCATGGGTTTCAGTCACCTCCCCATCCTGAGTGGCCTGTTTCTTAAGAGGAAGATGATCACTACCTTCAGCCATGGACAAACTCCTCACCACAGCTCATTCTCCACCTGCAGGACGGCTGCCCACTGACCTCAAAGAAGATGGTTTTCACTTCTTTTGCCTGTGTCCTCATTGAGAAATCTAGCCACAGCTCGATACAGGGATGAAACACAGTGCCATGAATGGGATGTGGCAAGCATCTCTGTCACTCCAAAGCTGGTCTTTCTGGACAAGTCAACCATTTGGCACTCCTCCAACCCGCATGCCCATGGAGGTGGCATTGTGCTGTATTCGGCCTGCAATCTGCTGTAGACTCTGCCCTCCATCTTTCTCTGTACAGATTTTTGGTCTGGATTACTGTCTTCAACAAAGAACAGTCATCAGGCAAGCAGGGGGAAACTTCGTGGGAATGTGTTTCATGTCTGTTACCACCTCCAATCCTGTTTCTGGATGATTGGGCAGGTGCTATGATCATGGAGCTCTAGTCTTCCATCCCCATGTGGGGGAAATTGATGCTCTCTCAGTCTCCATGTGCCACTGGCTTGCCGCCTGGCTGGCCTTTGCCTTATCCACAAGGTGATGTTGCAATTCACCTGCCCTTCCTCTCATTCTTGAGGGCCAGTGGGCTCCTCTGCTCCTGGGGTAAGTGCATTCAAGCACTGAATCTTTTGACTGCCATGAATGCCAAAAGGATTGGGTTTCTCTGGGTGCAGGGGAGGTGGCATCAGTAGAACCTGCCATGTGTTGGGGTGGGGCACCACACCTTTAGCCCATGGGATCTTTCACAGCCTCTCTCCATTGTTATCCCATTCCCGCTTACCTAGATGGGATCCAAAATAGTATTCTAGGTGGAGTCCAGAGACCCCAATGGATGCCCTGAATGTCCTCTTCCACCAGGAGCTGAAGCAGAAGACTCCTAGCTCCTGGAGGCCCCGAGGACATGAGTCCAATGGATTTGACTCTGGCTTGGTCTCAGGCACAGCCCTTTCCCAGGGCTCCCCAAACCTGCTGCTTTCGCCACCACTTTCTCCTCCACCAACTCCGCTGCAGCCATTTCTTAAACGGGCTGCATCCTGACTTTTAGAGCCAGGCGGCAGTCGAGTGTGCCTCAACAGTGTGCATGCATGAAGCACGAGCTGCTCCTCAGGTCATAGTGATGCTCACCATTGCCCTGGTGATGAATTCCTGAGACATCACAAAGGAGAATCCCACTGTGGCCGTGTGTCAGGAATGTGGCTCAGGCTCCTCCTTGCCAGGATGTCCACAGGATAGTCTCCAGAGGCCAGGAGTCACCTAAGGTAGGGCAGGAGGAAGAAATCTCAGGCAAAATGAGTGCCCGGGGAGCAGCACAGAATCCCAGTCTCAGGCCTGTGCCTACAGTGTACAGGTGAGTTTCCCCAAATGTCGTGCCCTTGTCATCATCAGGACACCCCTGCCTGTGTGCCCATAGGCTGCTCTCTCAGCTAAGCGTCCTAGTAGTGGACAACTGAACACTTCAGCTTCATGGGCTGCCTGGGGGTGATTGATACTCTGCCACTGCTGTGTGTCTGCATCTGTGGAAGGGGTGTGTGCCTGTATGTCTCTCTCTGGTTTCTCTCTCTCTTCTATCCCACTCTCTCTCTTTCTCACTCTGCATCTGTATGTGCCTGTGTGCATGTGTGTGTGTTTTGGGAGGGGTGTGTCCTGTGCATCAGAGGGTGGTTTCTTGCATGACAGCCTCTCTTTTGCTGAGCCTCTCTCATATCTCTGCCTGGTTCACATGGCCGGTCATCTGTCACCTCCCCAGTAGCTCCAGCTGGTGTATGTGAAGGCCTGGGCAACATGGGGAGTGAGCTGCAAACTGACCGGCATGGGTTTCAGTCACCTCCCCATCCTGAGTGACCTCTTACTTAGAACCAAGATGATCACTCCCCCGGCCATGGACCTCAAAGATGGTTCTCATTTCTCTCGCTTTTACCCTCATTGAGAAGTCCAGCCACAGCTCGACACAGGGCTGGAACAGAGTGCCAAGAACCACATGTGGAAAGCATCTCTTTCACTCCAACACTGGTCTTATTGGCCAAATCAACTGTTTGGCACTCCACTCTATGGGATGCCCATGGAGTTGGCATCGTGCTATATTTGGCCTGGACTCTGGCCTAGAATCTCTTCTCCCTCTTTCTCTTTCTGCCCCATTTCTGAGAACCCTAGAAGCTTCCTGGTCTGCCTTAGTGTCTTCCACAAAGGACACTCCCCAGATCAGCATGGGAAAATATGGTGGGGATGCGTTTCCTGTCTGTTTCCTCCTACAAACCTTATTTTGGATGACTGTGCAGTTGTGATGATTGTGGAGCTCTGGGCTTGTATCCCTGTATCGGTCTCCATGTTCCACTGGATTGTTGCCTGGTGGGCCTTGGCCCTCTCCACAAGGCAGTGATGCAATTCACCTGCACTTCCTCTCTCATTCTTGAGGGCCATCTGACTCCTCTACTCCAGCTCCCAGCAGATGAGGAGATTCAGGGCACCTGACGGGATCTCCAGACTCCACATAGGATACCATTTTGGATCCCACCTAGATAAGAGGGAATGGGATTACAATGGAGAGAGGTGGGAAGGTCCTCACTGGTGCTCAGATAGACTCCATGGGCCCCAAGGCATGGTGCCCCACCCTGCCACCCTGCAGGTACTCCTGATGCAACCTCCCTGCACCCAAGGAATTCCAATACCTTAGGCTCACTCCTTGGCATCTGAGGCAGCCAAAAGATTCAGTGCTTGAAAGCACTTTCCCCAGGAGCAGAGGAGCCGGATGGTCCTCAAGAATGAGGGGAAGGGCAGGTGAATTGCAACACCACCATGTGGAGTGGGCAAAAGAGAGCCAGGCAGGCATCCGGTGGGACAGGGAGACTGAGAGAGTGTCCCTGTCCCACACAGGGATACAAGCCCACAGCTCCATAATCAACACACATCCCCAATAATCCAGAAACAAATTTGGAGGGTGGACTGACATGAAATGCATCCCCACAAAGTTTTCCCCTGCTGGACGGTGGAGCATTCCTTGTTGAAGACACTTAGCCAGACCAAGAAGCCTCTACAGAGAAAGATGGAGGAGGGATCCTAGGGCAGATTCCAGACCAAAGAGAGCAGATGCCACCTCCATGGGAATCCGGGTTGGGGGAGTGCCAAATGGTTGACTTCACCAGAAAGGCCAGCATTGGGATGTGAGATGCTTGCCACATCCCCTTCTTTGCACCCTGATCTGGCCCTGTGTTGAGATATGGCTACATTTCCCAATGAGGGCCAAGGTGAGAGAAGTGAGAACCATCTTCTCTGAGGTCGGTGGGCAGTTTTCCTTCAGGTGGACACTGAGTTGTGGTGAGGCTTCTGTTCGTGGCTGGGGGTTGTGATAGTCTTGGTCCTAAGAAAGAAGCTTCTCAGGATGGGGAGGTGACTGAAGCCCATCCTGATCAGACATAGCTCCCTCCCCACGTTGCCCATGCCTTCACAAACAGCAAACAGAGGCCATAGTGCAAGAAACTTCCCTCCAGCTCACAGGACACACAGGTCACAACACACACACACACACACAAACTCAGAGACGGAGTAAGAAAGTAAGCAGGAAAGAAGAGAGAGAGAAACCAAAGAGAGACATACAGGAGCACACACACAACACCCCTTCCACACACACAAACACACAACAGTGGCACAATAACACTTATCCGAGGCAGCCCCAGAAGCTGCAGGGTTCTGTTGTCCACTAATAGGATGCTTGGGTGAGAGACAAGCCCACATGAACCGGCAGAAGCCCACCGGCACACTGGCTTAGGTGTCCTGGATATGACCAGGGCACCACATTTGGGGAGACTCACCTGTACACCATCAGCACAGGCCTGAGAATGGGATTCCACACTCCTCCTCAGGTGCTCCCTCCACCTGAGTTTTCTTCATTGTGGCCCACTTTCAGCGAATCCTGGTCTCTGGAGATTGTCCTGTGGCTGTCCTGGCGAGGAGGGACCTGAGCCCCATTCCTGACACACTGGCACAGGGGGCTCCTGCTTTGTGACCTCTCAGGAACCCATCACCAGGGCAATGGTGAACAGCACTATGATTCGAGGAGCGGCTTGTACTGCATGCATGTGCACTGGCATGGCTGACTGGACTCGTGCCTAGAAGTCAGGCTGTGGCCCTTTAAGAAATGGCTGTAGCAGAGGTGGCAGCAGAGAAAGTGGTGGTGAAAGCAGTGGTTTTGGGGAGGCCTGGGTTTGAGATATGTGTGTGATATCAAGCCAGGGTCAAACCCATAGGACTCGTGTCCTCAGGGCCTCTACGAGAGAGTGGTCTTCTGCTTCAGTTCCTGGCAGATGAGGTGGTTCACGGCGCCCACTGGGTTCTCTGGACTCGCATAGGATACCATTTCAGATCCCACTTGGGTAAGCGGGAATGGGATTACAATGGAGAGAAGCAGGAAGTACCTCACTGGGGTTCAGAAAGGTCCCATGTGCCCCAAGGTGTGATGTCCCCACCCTGCCATCCAGCATGTACTGGCGATGCAACCTACCCAGCACCCAACAAAACCCAAAACCTTTGGATTGCTCCCTGGTATCCATGGCAGCCAAAAGATTCAGTGTTTGAAGGCACTTTACCCAGAAGCACAGGAGCCAGATAGCCATCAAGAATGAGAGGAAGGGCAGGTGAATTGCAACACCGCTTTGTGGAGAGGCCAAACAACAGCCAGGCAGCCATTCAGTGGGACACGGAGACCAAGAGAGTGTCCCTGTCTCATACGGGGATGAAAGCCCACAGCTCCACCATCATCACAGTTGCTCAATCATCCAGAAACAGTTTTGGAGGAGAAAATTGGCAGGAAACACATCCCCATGAAGATTCCCCCTGCTGGACTGTGGACTGTACTTTGTTGAAGACACTGAGCCAGACCAAGAAGCCTCTACAGAGAAAGATGGAGTACAGAGCTTAGGGCAGATTTCAGGCCAAATACAGCACAATGCCACCTGCATGGGTATCTGGGGTGGGGAGTGCCAAACGGTTGACCTGGCCAGAAAGTACAGCATTGGAGAGATGCTTGCCACAACCCGTTCTTGGAGCCTTGTTCCAGCACTGTGTCAAGCTGAGGCTACATTTCTCAATGAGGGCAAAGGAGAGAGAATTGAGAATCATCTTCTTTGAGGTCAGTGGGCAGCCCTCCTGCAGGTGGACAGTGAGATGTGGTGAGGCTTTTTTCCATGACTGGGGGGTGTGATCATCTTGGTCCTAAGAAATAGGCCTATCAGGATGGGGAAGTCACTGAAACCCATCCTGGTCTGACTCAGCTCCCTGCTCACATTGTCCAGACCTTCACAAAAACAAGTGCTAACCACTGGGGAACCAACTGAAGACTGGCCAGGGACCCAGGCAGAGATGTGGCGAGAGGCTCATCAAGAGAGAGGCCATCGTGCAAGAAGCCACCCTCAAGTGCAGAGTGAACACACGTCACAACACACAGCTGCAGACACATGCACACACACAAAGCGAGTCAGAAAAAGAAGGAGCGTGTATGAAAAGAGAGAGAAATCAGAGAGAGACATACAGATGCACACACACAAACAACACCCCTTCCATACACACAGACACCACAGTGGCACAGTATCACTCACCCCCAGGCAACCCCTGAAGCTACAGAGTTCTGTTGTCCACCACAAGGACCCTTGGGTGAGAGAGCAGCCCACGTGAACAAGCAGAAGTGTACTGGAGATGACCAGGTCATGACAATTTGGGAAACTCACCTGTACATGGTAGGTGGAGACCTGAGACTGGGATCCCATGCTGATTCCCCAGTGCTCGCTTCACCTGAGGTGTCTTCTTCCTGGCCCACATTCAGCAAATCCTGTCCTCCAGAGACTATCCTGTGGACCCCCTGGTGAGGAGGGGCCTGAGCACCATTCCTGACACACTGCCACAGGGGGCTACTCCTTTGTGACATCTCAGGAACCCATCACTGGGGCAACAGTGAACATTACTATGACTCAAGGAGTGCACTGGCAAGGCGGACTCAACTCCCTCCTGGCCCCAAAAAGTCAGGATACAGTCCACTTAAGAAATGGCTGTGGCAGAGGTGGTGGTGAAAATAGCAGCAGTGAAAGTGGAGGGTTCAGGGAGGCCTGGGAAAGGGATGTGCTTGGACCAAGCCAGGGTCAAACCTATTGGACTCGTGTCTTCAGGGCCTCCACCAGTGAGCAGTCTTCTGCTTCAGCTCCAGCAGAATAGATTCAGGTTTCCCAATGTCCTCTCTGGACTCCTCCTCAGATCCTGTTTAGATCCCACCTGGGTAAGTAGGAATGGGATTACAATGGACAGAGGCAGGAAGTGCCTTGCTGGGGCTCAGAAAGATCCTCTGGGCCCTAAGGCCTGGTTTCCCCACCCCACCACAAGGCAGATACCACTGATGCAACCTAACCATGCACCAAGCAAAACCCAATCCAATTGGCTCGATCGCTGGCATCTGTGGCAGCCAAAAGATTCAGTGCTGGAAGGCACTTTCACTAGGAGGAGAGGAACCAGATGGCCCTCAAGAATGAGAGGAAGCACAGGTGAATTGCAACACCACCATGTGGATAGGGCAAAGGCCAGCCAGGCAGACATCCAGTGGCACATGCAGACCTAGAGAGTGTCCCTGTCCAACACGGGGATTGAAGCCCAGAACTCCATGAACATGGCACCTGCCCAATCATCCAGAAACAGGTTTGCAAGGGGAAACAAACATGAAAAGCATCCCCATGAAGTTGTTTCCCTTGCTGGATTGTGGAGTGATCTTTGCTGAAGACATTGGGCCAGACCAAGAAGCCTCTACAGAGAAAGAGGGAGGACAGAGCCTATGCCAGAGACCAGGCCAAATACAGAACAATGACACCTCTGCGGGCATCCGGGGTGGGAAGCAGTGCACAATGGATGATTTGGCCAGAAAGACCAGTGTTGGAGTGACAGAGATGCTTGCCACATCCCCTTTTTGGCGCCCTGTTCCAGCCCTGTGTCTAGTTGTGGCTAGATTTCTCAGTGAGTGCAAAAGCCAGAGAACTGAGAACCATCTTCTTTGAGGTCAGGGGGCAACCCTCCTACAGGTGAGTGAGCTGTGGTGAGGCTTTTGTCCATGGTGGGGTGTCTGTGATCATCTTGGTCCTAAGAAACAGGCCACTCAGGATGGGGAGGTGACTGAAACTCATGCTGGTCTGATGCAGCTCCCTCCCCACGTTGTGCAGGCCTTCACAAACTCCAGCTGGAACCGCCTAGTAAATGACTGACAACCGGCCACGTGACCCAAGCCAGCCAAGAAAGGCCAGCGTTGGCATAACAGAGATCCTTGCCACATCCCTTTCCTGGTGCCCTGTTCCAGCCCTGTGTCAAACTATGGCTAGATTTCTCAGTGATGGCAAAGGCCAGCAAAGTGATAACCATCTTCTTTGAGGTTGGTGGGCAGCCCTCCTGCAGGTGGACAATGAGCTATGGTGAGGCTTTTGTCCATGGCTGGGGGTGTGATCATATTGGTCCTAAGAAAGATGCCACTCAGGATGGGAAGGTGACTGAAACCCACGCTGGTCCAACGCAGCTCCCTCCCCACATTACCCAGGACTTAACAAACGCCAGATGAAACCACCAGGGAAATGACTGATGACTGCCCACTTGACCCAGGCAGAGACACGGGGAGAGGCTCAGCAAAAGAGAGACCCACATGAAAGAAACTGCCCTCCAGCACACAGCCACACACATCCCAACACACACACACACACGCACACACCCAAAGTGTGAGAAGGAGAATAAGTGGGAAAGAAGATAGAGAGAAACCATACAGAGACATACAGGCAAACACACACAAATAACACCCCTTCCACACACAGACACACAACAGTGGCACTTTATCACTCACCCAAAGGCAGCCCCCAAAGCTTCCAAAGCTTCAGTGTTCTGTTGTCCACCACTAGGACCCTTGGGTGAGAGAGCAGCCCATGGACACACAGGCAGAGGTGTCCTAGAGATGACTAGGACATGACAATTGGGGAGACTCACCTGTACAGGTTTGACAGAGACCTGAGACTGGGATTCCATGGTGCTCCCCCGGCACTCCCTCCACCTGAAGTTTCATCCTGCTAGTCTACCTTTGGCGAATCCTGGCCTCCATAGAGTATCCTTTGGACGTCCTGGCGAGGAAGGGCCTGAGCACGGTTCCCGACACACTGCCACAGCAGGCTCCTCCTTTGTGACATCTCAGGAACCCCTCACTGGGACAATGGAGAATGTCACTATAACCCAAGGAACGGCTTGTGCTTCCTGCATGTGCACTGGTGAGGCAGACTCGACTCCCACCTGCCTCTGAAAAGTCTCGCTGCTGTATGCTTAAGTAATGGCTGTGGCAAAGGTGGCGGTGGAGAAAGCAGCAATGAAGGCTTCAGGTTTTGGGAGTCCTGGTAAGTTGACTGGGCAACACCAAGCCAGGGTCAAATCCGTAGGACTCGTGTCCTCAGGCACTCCATGAGTGAGCAGTCTTCTTCAGCTCCCGTCAGATGAAATTCAGGGAGCCCAATGGCCACTTGGGACTCCTCGGATCTTGTTTAGATCCCATCTGGGTAAGCGAAAATGGGATTACGAGAGAGGCGGATGGCACTCACTGGGGCTCAGAAAGTTCCCCAGGGCCTCAAAATGTGGTGTCCCCACCCTGCCACCCGGCAGGTATTCCTGACTCAACCTTCCCTGCACCCAAGAAAACCCAATCACTTTGGCTTGCTCTGTGGCATCCGTGTCAACCAAAAGATTCAGTGCTTCAAGGTAATTTCCCCAGGAGGAGAGGAGCCAGATTGCCCTCAAGAATAAGAGAGAAAGCGTGGGTGAATTGCAAAACCACCTTGTGGAGAGGGCAAATGTCAGCCAGGCAGCCATCCAGTGGCACATGGAGACCAAGAGAGCATCCCTGTCCCACACTGGGATGGAAGCCCTGAGCGCCACTATCAATGCACCTGCCGAATCATCCAGAAGCAGGTTTGGAGGAGGAAATGGAAATGAAAGGAAGCCTCACATAGTTTTCCCCTGTTGGACTGGGGAGTGTTCTTTGTTGAAGACACTGAACCAAACCAAGAAGCCTCTACAGAGAAAGGAGGACAGAGCCTAGTCTGAAGTCCAGGCCAAATACAGCACAATGCCACCTTCATTGGCATCTGTGGGGGGGATTGCCAACCGGTTGACTTGGCCAGAATGGCCAGTGTTAGAGTGACAGAGATGCTTTCCACATCCCATTCTTGGTGCCCTGTTCCAGCCCTGTGTTGACCTGTGGCTAGCTTTCTCAATGAGGGCAAAGGTGAGAGATGTGAGAACCATCTTTATAGAGGTCGGTGGTCAGCCCTCCTGCAGGTGGACAGTGATCTGTGGTGAAAATTTTGTCAATGGCTGTGGGTTGTGATAATCTTGGTCCTATGAAAGAGGCCACTCAGGATGGGGAGAGGACTGAAACCCATGCTGGTCCAATGCAGCTTCCTCCTCAAGTTGCCCAGGCCTTCACAAATGCCAGCTGGAATCACTGGGGAAATGGCTGACCACCTGCCACGTGACCCAGGCAAAGATGTGGGGAGAGGCTCAGCAAAAGGGAGGCCATCGTGCAAGAGACAGCCCTCCGTCTAACAGGGCACACACATCCCAACACTCACAAACAAAAAACACACACACGCAAACACACAGATGCAGTGAGTCAGCAAGAGAGGGAGTGGGAAAGAAGAGAGAGAGAAACCAGAGAGACACATACAGGCACAAACACACAAACCACACCCCTTCCACACACACACACAACAGGGGTGGCAGAGTATCACTCACCCCCAGGCAGCCCATGAAGCTAAAGTGTTCTGTTGTCTACCACTATGACTCTCAGGTGAGAAAGTAGTTTATGGACACACAGGCAGGGTTGTCCTGGAGATGAACACGGCTCAACATTTGGTGAGACTCACCTGTACACTGTAGGTGCAGGCCTGAGTCTGGGAATCTTCTCTGCTCCCCTGGTGCTCCATCCACCTAAGGTTTCTTCCTTTTGGTCCACCTTCAGAGAATTCTGGCCTCTGGAGACCATCTTGTGGGTGCCCTGGCTAGGAAGAGCCTGAGCTCCATACCTGACACACTGCCACAGGGGACTCCTCCTTTGTGATGTCTCAGAAACTCATCACTGGGGCAACAGTGAACATCACTATGACTCGAGGAGGGGCTCATGCTTCTTGCATGCACACTGGTGTCTCAGCTCGACTCACACCTGGCTCCCAACAGTCAGACTGCAGCCCCTTTAAGAAATGGCTGCAGCTGAGGTGGCAGCGGAGGAAGCTGCAGCAAAAGTGGTGGGGGGGTTAGATGAGGTCTGAAAAAGGCACGTGAACTAGACTAAACCAGTGTCTAACCCATAGGGCTCGTGTCCTCAGGTCTTCTATGAGACAGCAGTCTTCTGCTTTGGCTCCCAGCAGAAGAGGAGATTCAGGGCTGCCGACTGGCTCTCTGAAGTCCGCCTATGATATCATTTTGGATCTCACCTGGGTAAGCAGGAATGGGATTACAATGGAGAGAGGTGGGAAGGACCTTGCTGGGGCTAAGAAAGATCCCATGGGCCCCAAGGCCTGGTTCCCCACCCCAAAACTCAGCAGGTACTCCTGAGGCAAACTCACCTGCACCCTGGGAAACCCAATCACTTTGCCCTGCTCCCTGGCATCCAAAGGCTCAGTGCTTGAAGGCAGTTTCTTCAGGAGCAGAGGAGCCAGATGGCCCTCAAGAATGAGAGAGGAAGGGCAGGTGAATTGCACCATCACCTTCTGGCGAGGGCAAGAGCCAGCCAGGCAACCATCCAGTGGCACATGGAGTCTGAGAGATTGTTCCTGTCCCACACGGAGAGGGAAGCCCAGAGCTCCATGAGCACTGCACTTTCCCAATCATCCAGAAACAGGTTTGGATGGGGAAACTCTCATGACACACATCCTCACAAAGTTTCCACCTGCTGGACTGTGGAGTGTTCTTTGATGAAGACCCTGAGCCAGACCAGGAAGGCTCTACAGAGAAAGATGAAGGATGGATCCTAGGACAGATTCCAGGCCAAATAGAGTGCAATACCACCTCCACAGGTATCCAGGTTTGGGTACTGCCAAATGGTTGGGTTGTCCAGAAAGGCCAGCATTGGAGTGACAGAGATACTTGTCACATCCACTTCTTAGCTCCGTATTTCAGCCCTGCGTCTAGTTGTGGCTACATTTCTCAATGAGTGCAAAGGCCATAGAGGTGAGAAACACCTTCTTTGAGGTCAGTTGCCATGCCTCCTGCAGATGAACAGCGAGCTGTGGTGAGGCTTTTGTCCATGGCTTGGGGGTGTGATCATCTTGGTCATAAGAAAGAGGCCACTCGGGATGGGGTGGTGACTGAAACCCATGCTGGTCCAACACAGCTCCCTCCCCGCATTGCCCTGGCCTTCACAAATGCCAGCTCTAACCGCCAGGGAAACAACTGACAACCAGCCACGTGACCCAGACAGAGATGCAGGGAGAGGCTCAGCTTATGAGAGGCTGTCATGCAAAAATTCCCCTCTGGTGCAAAATTTCCCCTCTGGTGCAAAGGGCACACAAGTCCCAACACACACACACACACACACACACACACACACACACACACATGACACACAAGACAGCAGCCCATGAGCACACAGGCAGAGGTGTCCTGAATATGACTGGGGAATGACATTTGGGGAGACTCATATGTACACTGTCGGCAGAGACCTGAGACTGTGATTCCACCCTGCTCCCCTGGTGCTAACTCTGAGGTTTCTTCCTGCTGGCCCACCTTCAGCACATCCTGGTCTTCAGAGACTATCATGTGGACATCCAGGTGATGAGGAGACTGAGCACTATTCCTAACAAACTGCCACAAAATTCTCTTCCTCGTGATTAGTGCATGCACACTGAAGTGGTTGACTTGACTCAAGCTGGGCTCATGGAAGTCAGGCTGCGGCCCCTTTAGAAATGGATGTGGTGGAGGTAGCAGCAGAGAAAGCAGTGGAGAAAGCAGCAGGTGAGGGGAGGCCTGGGAAAGAGGCATTTATAAGACCACGCCAGGGTCAAACCCATAGGACTCTTGTCCTGACTGCCTCCACGAAGAGTGGTCTTCTGCTTTTGCTCTGAGCAGAAGAGGAGATTCAGTGATCCTGATGGGCTAGCTGGACTCCCCCTCAAATGCCATTTTGGATCCCACCTGGGTAAGTGGGAATGGGATTACAATAGAGAGAGGTGGGAAGGACCTCACGGGGGCTCAGGAAGATCCCATGAGCCACAAGGCATGGTGTTCCCACCTCACCAACTGGCAGGTACCCCTGAGGCAACCTCCACTGCACCCAGCAAAACTCAGTCTCTTTAGCTCACTCCCTGGCATCCATAGCAGCCAAAAGATTCAGTGCTTGAAGGCACTTTCCCCAAGAGCAGAGGAGCTGGATGGTCCTCAAGAATGTGAGAGGAAGGGCACGTGAATTACAACACCACCTTGTGGAGAAGGCAAAGGTCAACCAGTCATCCATTGAGTGGGACATGGAGACCAAGAGAGCATCCCTGTCCCACAAGTGAATGGAAACCCAGAACTACATGATCTTCACACCTACCCAACCTTCCAGAAACAGATTTGGAAGGGGAAGCAGACAAGAAATGCATCCCCACGAAGTTTCCCACTGCTGGACTGAGGAGTGTTCTTTGTTGAAGACACTGAGCCAGACCAAGAAGCCTCTAGGCTTCTCAGCAACAGGGCAGACAGAGAAAGAGGGAGGACAGAGCCTAGGCCTGAGTACAGGCCAGATACAGCACAATGCCACCTTCACAGACATCCGGGTTTGGGAGTGCCAAACGGTTGAATTGGCCAGAAAGTGCAGCATTGGATTGACAGTGATGCTTACCACATCCCGTTCTTGGCACCCTGTTTAGGCCCTGTGTTGAGCTGTGGCTATACTTCTCTATGAGGGCAAAGGCCAGAGAAATGAGAACCATCTTCTTTGAGGTCAGTGGGCAGCCCTCCTGCAGGTGGACAGTGAGATGTGGTGGAAGGGTTTTGTCCATGGGTGAGGGGTGTTATTGTATTGGTCCTAAGAAAGAGGACCCTCAGGATAGGGAAGTGACTAAAACCCATGCTGGTGTGACACAGCTCCCTCCCCTTTGCCCAGGCCTTCACAAATGCCAGCTGGAATGGCTGGGCAAAGGACTGATGACCAGCCTTGACACCCAGGCTGACATGCGGGGAGAGGCTAAGCAAAGGAGAGGCCATTGTGCAAGAAACCACCCTCCAGAGCACAGGGTACACACGTCCCAACACACACACACACACACACACACACACACACACACACACACAGGCACAAACAGTTGCAGAGGGTGAGAAAGAGAGGGAGGGGGAAAGAAGAGAGAGAGAAACCAGAGAGAGACATATAGGCACACACACACAAACTACATCCCTTCCACAAACACAGACACACAGCCATGGCACAGTATCACTCAACCCCAGGCAGTCCATGAAGCTGCAGGGTTCTCTTGTCCACCACTAGGACACTAGGGTGAGAGAGTAGCCCATGGGAACACAGGCAGAGCTGTCCTGGAGATGACCAGGGCATGACAATTGGGGAGACTCACCTGTACACCATAGGCGGAGACCTGATTCTGGAATTCCGAACTGCTCCTTAGGCACTCGCTGTGTCTGAGGTTTCTTCCTTCTTGCCCACCTTCAGTGAATCCTAGCCAACAGAGACTATCCTGTGGAAGTCCTGGCAAGGAAGGACCTGAGCCCCTTTCTTGACACACTGCCACAGGGGGCTCCTTCATTGTGACATCTCAGGAATCCATCACCAGGGCAACGATGAACGTCTCTATGACCCAAGAAGCATCTGGTTCTTTGCTCATGCACATTGGCGAGGTGGACCCAACTCCAGCCTGGCTCTGAATAGTCAGGCTGTGGCCGGTTTCAGAAATGTGTGCAGTGGAGGAGGTGGTGGAGAAAGTGGCGGTGAAAGCGGTGGGTTTGGGGAGGCCTGGGAAAGGGGTGTGCGTGAGACCAAGTCAGGGTCAAACCCATTGGGCTTATGTCCTCAGGGCATCCACAAGTGACCAATCTTCTGCTTCAGCTCACTGAGGAAGAGGAGACTCAGGAAGCCAAATGGGATCTCGGGACTCCCCCTAGGATACCATTTTGGATCCCACCTGGGTAAGCAGATATGGGATTACAATGGAGAGAGGTGGGAAGGCCCTCACTGGGGCTCAGAAAGATCCCACGGGCCTCAAGGCGTGGTGTCCCACCCTGCAACCTGGTAGGTCCTCTTGACTCAAACTCCCCTGCACTCAGCAAAATCCAATCCCTTTGGCTTGCTCCCTGGCATCTTTGGCATCAAAAAGATTCAGTGCTTGAAGGCACTTTCCCCAGGAGCAGAGGAGCCAGATGACCCTCAAGAATGAGAGAGGAAGGGCAGTTGAATTGCAACACCTCCTTGTGGAGAGGGCAAAAGACAGCCAGGCAGCCATCCAGTGGGACATGGAGACAGAGAGAGTGTCCCTGTCCCACCCAGGATGGAAGCCCAGAGCTTCATGATCATCGCACCTGCCCAATCATCCAGAAACAGGTTTGGAAGGGGATACTGACAGGAAACACATCATCATGCAGTTTCCTCATGCTGAACTGAGGAGTGTTCTTTGTTGAAGTCACTGAGCCAGATCAAGAAGTCTTACATAGAAAAATGGAAGATGGAGCCAAGGTCAGATTCCAGGCAAATTCAGCACAATGCCACCTCCACAGACATCTGGGTTGGGGGAGTTCCAAAAAGTTGACTTGCCCAGGAAAGCCACTGTTTGAGTGAGAGATGCTTTCCACACCCCATTCTTGGTGGTGTGTTTCATCCCTGTGTCAAGCTGTGGCTAGATTTCTCAATGAGGGCAAAGGTGAGGCAAATTTTGAAGTCCGTGGGCAGCTGTCCTGCAGGTGGACAGTGAGCTGAGGTTTTTGTCCATGGCTGGGTTGGTGTGATCATTTTGGTTCTAAGAAAGAGGCCTCTCAGGGCAGGGAGGTGACTGAAACCCATGCTGGTCTGATGAATCTCCCTCCCCATGTTGCACAGGCCTTCAGAAACGCCAGCTGGATCCGCTGGGGAAATGACTGACAACCAGCCATGTGACCAAGGCAGAGATGCAGGGAGAGGCTCAGTAAAAGAGAGGTCATCGTGCAAGAAACCACCCTCCAGCCCACAGGCACATGCTTCCCAACACACACACACACACACACACACACACACACACACACACACACAGACGCAGAGAATGAGAAAGCGAGCAATCAGGAAAGGAGAGAGAGAAACCAGAGAGAGACATACAGGCATTCACACACAAAAAACACCAATTCCACACACACAGATACATAGCAGTGGCAGAGTATCACTCACCCCTAGGCAGCCCCTGAAGCTTCAGGGTTCTGTTGTCCAACACTGGGACCCTTGGGTGCAAGAGTAGCCCTTGGGCACAGAGGGAGAGGTGTCTGGGAGATGACCAGGGCATGACATTTGGGGAGACTCACCTGTACACCTTCAGCACAGGCCTTAGACTGAGACTCTGTGCTGCTCATCCAGTGCTCCCTCAGCCTGAGGTTTCTTCTTCCTGGCCCATGTTCCACAATTCCTGGCCTCCGGAGATATCCTGTCCGGAGACTATCCTGTGGAAGTCCTAGTGAGGAAAGGCCTGAGCCCTGTTCCTGACACACTGCCACAGGGTTTACTCCTTTGTGAAGTCTCAGGAATGCATCACCGGGGCAATGGTTAACGTCGCTATCACACAAAGAGTGGCTCATGCTTCGTGTCTGCGCACTGGTGAGGCAAACTCAACTTGCGCCTGGCTCCAGGAAGTCAGGCTGCATCCCCTTTAATATATGGCTGAGGCAGAGGTGGTGGTAGAGAAAGCTGTGGCAAAAGCGGCGAGTTTGGGGAGGCCTGGGAAAGGGGCATGTGCAAGACCAAGTCAGGGTTAAACCAATAAGACTCATGTCCTCAGGGCCTCCACGAGTGAGCAGTCTTCTGCTTCGACTCCCAGTAGAACAGGAGATTCAGGGAGGTCAAAGGGGTCTCAGGATTCCTCCTCGTATCCCATTTAGGATCCAAACTGGGGAATCGGGAATTGTATTACAGTGGAGAGAGGCAGAAAGGACCTTGCTGGGACACAGAAAGATCCCATGGTCCTCAAGGCCTAGTGCCCCACCCCGCCACCCAGCAGGTATCCCTGAGGCAACCTCCCTCACACCCAGTAAAACCCAATCATTTTCACTCATTCCCTGGAATCTGTGGCAGCCAAAAGATTCAGTCCTTGAAGGCACTTTCCACAGGAGTAGAGGAGCCGGGTGACCCTCAAAAATGAGAGGAAGTGCAGGTGAATTGCACCACCATCTTGTCAAGAGGGCAAAGGACAGCTAGGCAGCCATCCAGTGGCACATTGAGACTGAGAGAGTGTGCCTGCCCACACGTGGATGGAAGCTCAGACATCCACGATCATCTCACCTGCCCAGAAAAAGGTTTGGAGGGGGAAACGGACATGAAAAGCATCCCCACGAAGTAGTTTCCCACTGCTGGAATTTGGAGTGTTCTTTGTTGAAGACACTGAGCTGGACCAAGAAACCTCCAGGCTTCTAAAAATGGGGCAGACAGAGAAAGAGACAGGACAGAGCCTAGGCCAGAGTCCAAGCCAAATACAGCAGGCCAAATACACCTCCATGGGCATTCGGGGGCATGTGCCAAACTGTTGCCTTGGTCAGAAAGGCCATCATTGGAGTGACAGAGATACTTGCCACTTCCCATTCTTGGTGCCCTGTTCCAGCCCTGTGTCAACCTGTGGCAAGATTTCTCAATGAAGGCAAAGGTGAGAGAATTGAGAATGCTTTTTGAGGTCAGTTGGCAGCCCTATTGCAGGTAGACAGTGAGTTGTGGTGAGACTTTTGTCCATTCCTTAAGGGTGTCATCGTCTTCGTCCTAAGAAAGAAGCTGCTAAGGATGGGGAGGTGACAGAAACCCATGCTGCTCTGACGCAGCTCTCTCCCCAAGTTGCCCAGGCCTTCACAAATGATAGGTCTATCCTCCGGGGAGATGACTGATGACAGGCCATGTGACCCAGGCAGAGGCACATTCCTGTCACACTGCCACAGGGGGATCCTCCTTTGTGATGTCTCAGGAACCCATCACCGAGGCAACAGTGAATGTCACTATGACTCATGGAGCCACTGGTGCTTCCTGCATGGGCAGTAGTGAGGTGGACTTGACTCCCGCCTTGCTCCCTGCTCAGAAAGTGGGAAAGAAAAGAGAGAATCCAGAAAGGAACATACAGTGTGTCAGGAACAGAGCTCAGGCCCCTCCTCACCAGGACGTGCACAGGATATTCTGCGGAGGCCAGGATTCACTGAAGGTGGGCCAGGAGGAAGAAACTTCAGGTGGAGGGAGTGCCAGGGGAGGAGCAGAGATCCCAGTCTCAGGCCTGCACTGATGTTTTACAGGTGTGTCTCCCCTAATAACATGCCCTTGTCATCTCCAGAACATTACTTCCTGTGTGCCCATGGGCTATTCTCTCACCTGAGTGTCTTAGTGGTGGACAAGGAAACCCTGCAGCTTCAGGAGCTGCCAGGGGGTGAGTAATACTCTGCCACTGCTTTGTGTCTGTGTGTGTGGAAGGGGTGCTTTGTGTGTGTGTGCGCCTGTATGTTTCTCTCTGGTTTCTCTCTCACACAGCCCTTTGCCCTCTCCACTTGGCAGCGTTGCAATTCACTTGCCTTTCCTCTCTCATTCTTGAGGGTCATCCAGATCCTCTCCTTCTGAGGAAAAGTGTCTTCAAGCACTGAATCTTTTGGCTGCCACAGATGCCAGGGAGCGAGCCAAAGGGATTGGATTTTGCTGGCCTCAGAGGAGGTTGCACCGGGGTGCCTCCTGGGTGGCAGGTTGGGGCACCAGATCTTGGGGCCCCTGGGATCATTCTGTGCCCCAGAGATGGCTGCCAGGATGGCCTTTGCCCTCTCCATAAGGAGGTGTTGCACGATGGCCTCACTTTTGCTGAGCATCTCATTGCGTCTCTGCCTGGGTTTCATGACCAGTCATCAGAGATTTCTCTGGTGGTTCCAGCTGGCTTTTGTGAAGGCCTGGGCATATGGGGAGGGAGCTGCACTGTTCCAGCATGAGTTTAGTCACTTCCCCATATTGAGCAGCCTCTTTCTTACGACCAAGATGATCACACCCCCCAGCCATGGACAAAAGCCTCACCACAGCTCAGTGTTGCCCACTGTCCTCAAGGAAGATGGTTCTCACTTCTCTCACCTTTACTCTTATTGAGAAATCTAGCTACAGTTCAACACAGGGCTGGAACAGGGTGCCAAAAACAGGATATGGCAGGCATCTCTGTCACTCCAACTCTGGCCTTTCTGGCCAAGTCAACCAATTGGCACTCTCCCACGCCAATGCCTGTGGAGGTGGCATTGTGCTGTATTTGGCCCAGATTCTGGCCTAGGCTCTGTCCTCCCTCTTTCTCTTTCTGCCCCATTTCTGAGAAGCCTAGAGGCTTCTTAGTCTGGCTCAGTGTCTTCAACAAACAACATTCCCCAGTCCAGCAGGAGGAAGCTTGGTGGGGATGAGTTTCATGTCTATTTCCGCCTCCAAACCTGTTTCCTTTCATTCTTGATGGTCGTCTGCCACCTCTACTCCTGGGGAAAGCACCTTCAAGAACTGAATCTTTTGGCTCCCAGGGATGCCATGGAGTGAGACAAAGGGGTTGGGTTTCCCTGGGTTGAGGGAAGGTTGTGTCAGGAGTAACTGCCAGGTTGTGGGGTGGTGGACCACACCTTCGGACCCATGGGATCTTTATGAGCCCCAGCGATGGCCTTCCCGCCTTTCTCCATTGTAATCCCATTCCCACTAATGCAGGTGGTATCCAAAATTATATCCTAGGCAGAGTCTGGTGATCCCACCAGGTGCCCTGAATCTCCTCTTCTGCTTGGAGCTGAAGCAGAAGACCGCTCGCTCCTGGAGGCCTGGATTACATGAATTCTATGGGTTTGACCCTGCTTTGGACTCACACACACCCCTTTCCCTGGCCTCCCCAAACCTGCAGCTTTCACCACTGCTTTCTCTGCTGCCACCTACTCCACAGCCATTTTTTAAAGGGGTGGAACCCTGACTTCTGGGAGCCAGGCACTAGTAGAGTCTGCCACACCAGTGTGCACGCACAAAGCATGACCTGCTCTTTGGGTCATGGTGACATTCACCATTGCCACAGTGATGGATTCCTGAGATGTCACAAAAGAGAAGCACCCTGTGACAATGTGTCATGAATGATGCTCAGGCCCCTCTTGCCAGGACGTCCACAGGATAGTCTCCACAAGCAAGGATTCACTGAAGGTGGGCCAGGAGGAAGAAACATCAGGAGGAAGGAGTGCCAGAGGAAGAGCATGGAATCCCAGACTCAGGTCTCTGTCAACAGTGTACAGGTGAGTCTCCCCAATTGTCATGCCCTTGTCATCTCCAGGACACCTCTGCAGTGAGCCCTTGGACTGCTCTCTCACACAAGGTTCCTGGACGTGGACAACAGAATGCCTGTATGCTGTATGTCACTCTCTGTTTTCTCTCTCTCCTCATTCCTTCTCCTTCTTTCTGACTTGCTCTGTGTGTGTGTGTGTGTGTGTGTGTGTGTGTGTGTGTTGGGACACATGTGCCCTGTGTGCTGGAGGGCAGTTTCTTGCACAATGGCCTATCTTTTGCTGAGCCTCTCCATGCATCTCTGCCTCGGTCACATGGCCGGTCATCAGTCGTTTCCCCATTGGTTTAAACTGGTGTTTGTGAAGGCCTGGGCAATGTGGGGAGGGAGCTGCGTTGGACCAGCATGGGTTTCATTCACCTCCCCATTCTGAGCGGCCTCTTTCTTAGGACCAAGATGATCACACCCCCAGCCATGGACAAAAGCCTCACCACAGCTCACTGTCCACCTGCAGGAGGGCTACCCATCAACTTCAAAGATGGTTCTCACTTCTCTGGTCTTTCTCTTCACAAATTAATCTAGCCACAGTTCAACACAGGACTTATGGCAAGGATGTCTGTCACTCCAACACTGTCCTTTCTGGCCAAGTAATCCATTTTACACTGCCCCCTACCCCGGATGCCCATGGAGGTGTCATTTTGCTGTATTTGGCCTAGACTCCGGCCTAGGCTCTGTCCTCCCTTTTTCTCCGTAGAGGCTCCTTGGTCTGCTTCAGTGTCTTCCATAAAGATCACTCCACACCAGCAGAGGGAAACAACTTCGTGGGGATGTTCATTTCCCCCTCCAAACTTGTTTCTGGATGACTGGGCAGGTGCCATGATCATGGAGCTCTGGGCTTCCATCACCGTGTGGGACAGTGACACACTCTCAGTCTCCATGTGCCACTGGATGGCTGCCTGGCTGGCCTTTGCCCTATCAACATGGCAGTGTTGCAATTCACCTGCCCTTACCCTCTAATTCTTGAGGGCCATCTGGCTCCTCTTCTCCTGGGAAAGTGCCTTCCAGCACTGAATCTTTTGGATGCCAAGGAGCAAGACAATGGGATTTGGTATCGCATGGTACAGGGTTAGGTTGTGTCAG
Organism: Pithecia hirsuta; assembly: GCA_963573645.1. Lineage (NCBI taxonomy): Eukaryota > Metazoa > Chordata > Mammalia > Primates > Pitheciidae > Pithecia > Pithecia hirsuta. The sequence continues at coordinate 52,164 of CAUYLZ010107070.1, forward strand.
GGTTACCTGCTGTGTGGCGGGGTGGGGAAACCAGGCCTTGGGGTCCATGGGATCTTTCTGAGACCCAGTAAGGCCCTTCCCACCTGTCTCCATTGTAATCCCATTCTTGCTTACCCAGATATGATCTAAACAGGATATGAGGAGAAGACCGGAGAGCACACTGGGTAACCTGAATCTTCTCTTCTGCTGGGAGCCGAAGCAGAAGACTGCTCACTCATGGAGGCCCTGAGGACATGAGTCCTATGGGTTAGATCCTGGCTTGGTCCATGCACTCCAGTTTCCCAGGCCTCCCCGCACCCACCACTTTCACTGCCACTATTTCCACCATCAACTCCACCCCAGCCATTTCTTAAGTGGACTGAAGCCTGACATTCTGGGGCCAAGCGGGAGTCGAGACTGCCTCACAAGTGTGCATACGTGAAGCACGAGCCACTCCTTGGGTCATGCTGATGTTCACCATTGCCCTGGTGATGGGTTCCTGAGACGTCACAAAGGAGGAGCCCCATATTGTAGTGTGTCAATAATGGTGGTCAGGCCCCTTCTCGCCAGGATGTCCACAGGATAGTCTCTGGAGGACAGGATTTGCTGAAGATGAGCTAGGAAGTAGAAATCTCATGTAGAGCGAGTGCAGGGGGATCAGCAAAGAATCCCAGTCTCAGATATCCACCAATCGTGTACAGGTGAGTCTGTCAAATTCTCATGCCCTGGTCATCTCCAGGACACCTCTGCCTGTGTTCACGTGGGCTGCTCTCTCACTCAAGGGTCCTTGTGGTGGACAACAGAACCTTGCAGCTTCAGGGGTTGCCTGGGGGTGAGTGATACTATGCCACTTTGGTGTCTCTGTGTGTGGAAGGGGTGCTGTTTGTGTGTGCACCTGTATTTCTCTCTCAGATTTCTCTCTTTTCTTTCATGTTCCCTTGAGGGCAGCTTCTTGAACAAACACCTCTTTTTGCTGAGCCTCTCCCCACGTCTCAGTCACCTAGCCAGTCATCAGTCGTTTCCCCAGTGGTTAGAGCTTGCATTTGTGAAGGCCTGGGCAATGTGGGCAGGAAGCTGAGTCGGAACAGGATGGGTTTCAGTAACTTCCCCATCCTGAGCAGCCTCTTTCATAGGAGCAATATACATTCATTTTAGTTTTTATGGTGAGATATTTGTCTTTTCCCCATAGCCTGTAATTCAGTCTCACACGTCCCTTTCTAGTTTCTATACGAAGTGTGTTTCTACACTGCTGAATCAAAACATAGGTTCAACTTTCCTCATTGAACGAAGACACAGAAAATCAGTTTCAAAGATATCTTTCTTCTGAGTTTTACAGTCAGTCGTTCTGTTTTTTCCCATAGGCTGGGGCTTCACTGGAAATACCTGTTTTTAGATTCTACACAAAGAGTTTTTCTAATCTGCCACATACACACATCAGTTTAACTCTGTAAGGTGAATGTACACGTTGCAAATCAGTTTCACAAATATTTTCCATTTAGTTTTTATGGTGAGATGTTTGTTCTTTTCTCATAGGCCTGGATTAAGTCTGAAATGTTACTTTCTATATTTTACAAGAAATTTTTGTCCAAAATGCTGAATCAAAACATGGATTCAACTGTCTTTGTTGAATGAACACACAGCAAAACAGTTTCAAAGACATCTTTCTTCTGGGTTTTACAGCTAGTCTTTCTGGTTTTTCCCATAGGCCGGGGTTTGAATGGAAATACCGGTTTTTAGATACTACACAAAGAGTGTTTCTATGTTGCTGCATACACACATCAGTTAACCTGAGGAAGGTGAATGCACACTTTGTAAAGCAGTTTAAAAAATAGCTTCTTTTTGTTTTTATGGTGAGATATTTGTCTTTTCCCCGTAGGACACAATTCAGTCTGAAATGTCCCTTTGTAGTTTCTATACGAAGTGTGTTTCTAAACTGCTGAATCAAAATACAGGTTAAACTCTCTGAGTTGATCGGAGACACAGCAAAGAAGTTTCAAATATATCTTTCTTCTGGATTACACAACCAGTCATTCTGGTTTTCCCCATCAGCCGAGATTTCATTGGAAATATCTGTTTTTAGATTCTATAGGAAGACTGTTTCTTTTTTTTTTTTTAATTTTTATTGTATTTTAGGTTTTGGGGTACATGTGAAGAACACGCAAGACTGTTGCATAGGTACACACGTGGCAGTGTGATTTGCTGCTTTCCTCCCCTTCACCTATATCTGGCATTTCTTCCCATGCTATCTCTCCCCACCCCCTGCTGTCCCTCCCCTATTTCCCCTCGACAGACCCCAGTGTGTGATGCTCCCCTCCCTGTGTCCATGTGTTATCATTGTTCCATACCCGCATATGAGTGAGAACATGCGATGTTTGATTTTCTGTTCTTGTGTCAGTTTGCTGAGAATGATGGTTTCCAGGTTCATCC
>CAUYLZ010107071.1:0-27893 GCA_963573645.1 Pithecia hirsuta
GTGTGGTGACAATGAGGTGTGAAAGTGATACCTCGTTTTGTTTTTTATTTCCATTTCCTTAATAATTAGTGATGCTGAGTATCATCTCATAAGCCCATTTGCCATTTGTATGTCTTCTTTGGAGAAATGACTATTCAAGTCCTTTGTCAATTTTAAAAATCAAGTTTGTTTGTTTATTATTTATTTATTTGTTGTTGTTGAATTTTAGGAGTTCCTTATGTATTTTGGATATTAACCCCTTATCGAATATATGGTTTGCAAATATTTTTTCCCATTCTGCAGGTTGTATTTTCACTCTGTTGATTGTTTCCTTTGCAGTGCAGACGCTTTTTAGTTTCGTGTGTGCCTGCTCATCTATTTTTGCTTTCGTTGCTGTGCATTTGGTGTCACATCCAAGAGAGCATTGCCAAGATTAATGTCACGAAGAATTCCCTTCGTGTTTTCTTCTAGGAGTTTTACAGTTTGGGTCTGACATTTAAGTCTTTAATCCTTTTGAGTTGATTGTTGTGTGTGGTGTAAGATATTGGTCCAATGTCATTCTTTTATGTGTGAATATCAGTCTTCCCATCATCATTTTTTTTGAAGAGGCTGTCTTTTCCTTATTGTGTGCCCTTAACACCTTATCCAAGATTAGTTGACTGTATATGAGTTGGATCATTTCTTAGTTTTATATTATTATGTTAAAATCACTTTATTGAGGTATGAGTGACATAAAAACTGTACATATTTAGTGTCTACAATTCAGTGAGTTTAGATGGGCTTGCAGTTTGATTCAGTTGGTCTATATGTCTGCCTTTATGCCATTACCATACTGTTTTAATTACCATAGCTCTGTAATATATTTTGAAATCAAGAAGTGTGATACCTGCAGCTTTGTCCTTCTTTCTCAAGTTTGCTTGGCTATTTGAGATCATTTGTGGTTCCATATGAATTTTAGGCTTATACTCAGTGACATCAACTAGTCACAGAAGAACAAATACTACAGGATTCCACTCATATGAGGTATCTAATATGGTCAAGCTCATAAAAAAAGATAGCATAATAGTGGTTGACAGGGGTGAGGGGGAAAGTGGGGGGGGTGCTGTTCAGTGGGTATAAAATTTTAGTTATACGAGATGGATAAATTCTAGATAGTCTGCTCTACAACACTGTGCCTGTGGTTAACAATACTGTATTGAACACTTAAAATTTTGTTAAGAGAATAGATTTCAAATTACAAGTTTTTACTAGAATTTAAAAAAATGAAATAAAAAATAAGTTACCAAGAAAACATAAAATAGTTATTTAAAGAAAAAATATTTTAGAGTTAAAAACAGTATTTCATAACTTCTACTATTTCAAGAATTGTCAAGCACTTTTGTGCTTTCCCCCAACAAAATTTACAAAAGTTTTAAATTTATCTTTTAAATAATTGCTTGATTTAATAAAATCCTGCAGGATAAATCGCAAGTTGCTATACCATGCACATGCTAAGGGGAGCTTTGAGTATATGGTGCATTACATCAGTCTGCATATGAATCCAACATATTTCCACAGGTCATTTCCATGAATCATATAAATCAGTGAAAATGGGCCTTTAATACAAAGGTCTACAGCATTGCTAAATTATACACCACCCTTTTCTGTTACTGAAAATTGCCTTGTTCCACATCGTCTGCATTCTGAAGCCTTGCTCCTCACCAGTATTTCTGGGCATGATGGGAGATGTCACATGGTGACAATGAGGCACTCAAATTCCTTCCCAGACAGTCCAGGACTCCCCCACTGTGTCCTTGATGCCCAGTCTGGCTCATGGTGCATGACAGACATGCAGTAAATACATAGTGAGTACAAGGGGACAGAGCAGCAGGGCATATGGGCAAGAACAGTAGACTTGGAGTAAATCAACATGGTAGGGCTGAGCTTGGATTTTCCGATGGATTAACTGTGAGAGCTTGAGTGAGCCAAATAACCATTCAGATTCTCTGTTTCTTCTTCTTTTCTAAATGGGATGATGAAATCTTCTTGACTCATAAGATTTATCTGAGACTCAGGAAGGGTAAGGTATTTGCCCTTTGGGGAATCCCTTGTTTCCGCACCCTCTTTTTTCTCCTTTTCCTGTTCTCCCACCCAGGGATGCCATGATAGTGACGCTACAAACCTGTGGATCTTGTAGCTTAAGTATGCCAGGTACATGTAGTGAGCATTTATTTATGTTTGGCTCTCTGCTGGATATTTTTAATATGCCTCCTCAGAGATTCCTGAATATTCTCATATTATATAGTTGAAGAAACTAGAGCTTTAATAACAAGCAAATTGGCCAGCATCAGACAGCTGATTCCTGGCAGGGCTGGGATATGACTCCAGATCTGACTGTGTCCAACGCTTGTCTTTTGTCCATTTAGAGTCACTTTCAACTGCTCACCCTCTTTCATCTTCCTGGTAAGTTGCAAGCCATATCTGTCACATTCTGTACCTAGCACAGAGTCATCAGAAATAGGTATCTCCTTAATAAAAAGTTACATTAGTGTTTGCTCCTTTTTGCAGTTAGCGAAGCTGAGTCTAAGCCATTTATCGTGCACTCATGTGATGGGGACAATGGTTATGTTAAACCCCTCAGGTGTGAAGGTGAGTACGATGGAAATGAGCAAGCCCTGCCCTGTCCCTACTCTCATGGAATTTACAAATTAGCCACTTAAAAAAATCTTGATACCAGGAGCAGTGGCTCATGCCTGTAATCCCAGCACTTTGGGAGGCCAAGATAGGAAAATCACTTGCGATCAGGAGTTTGAGACCAGCCTGGCCAACATGATGAAACCCCATCTCTACTAAAAATATAAAAATTAGCTGAGTGTGGTGTCATGCACCTGTAGTCCCAAGTGCACCGAGAGGCTGAGGAAGGAGAATCACTTGAACTTGGTAGGTGGAGGTTGCAGTGAGCCATGATTGTGCCACTATACTCCAACCTGAGTGATAGAGTGAGACTCCATCTCAAAAATAAATAAATAAATAAATAAATAAATAAATACATACATACATACAAAATAAAATAAAGATAAAAAATAAAATAAGAACTTTTGAAAAAGTAACTTCATGTGACTTGCACAAGAAAAGCCAAGCAACAAAGCAGATTTTAAAACTTTGGATGTGCTTACTATTGGAGACCAGAAATAAATAGATTGACAGCCTAATCAGTTTTTTGAAGCAAATTATATTGTCAAAGAAACCTCCAACTTGGGCTCCAAGAATGTTTGACTCTTTAAGACTATTATCAATCCTTGGGCTTACGGTGCTATAGGGCAAGAGGTAGGCTTTAACCAGCGTGTGGTCCCCAAAGTGTCCTGTTCCCACTGCCTACCTCAGGACAGGCCAAGAAGAATAAGGATAACAGTGAACAGCCTCCTAGAAGCAGACCCAGCATGCACAGCTTACATGAGTCCAGGGGCATGGACTAAGGAATTCCAACCAGTAGAAGAATTTGTGTATATCCGTGAGTCCATCCCCAGCTCCAGCTAGAGGGCTGTCAGGTTACCTGCCGCACAACATTTGAGAACTGCTGTAGACCCCTGGCTGCTACGAGTGACATTTTCCTCCATTCTTCCTAATGGGAGTGAATTTTTCAGTTATTCTCTTATTTTTCTACTATGGAACATTCTGAAGGATAGTTAATTTATATGTCCGGGTCTTAGGTTGTTGGATGTAAGAGAGTCACATCGGGACCTAATGCCAACACCAGCATCCATCACTCAGGGATTCTGCATTTTGAGTATGAAGCTTGGACTGCATGAGCCTAGGGCTGTTCCCCTTGAATATGGTTACTCTAGGTGTGGAAAGAAGAGTGAAATAGATTGTGGCTGATCAGAATGACTGTGGTGGCAGAGACTGGCTGTATTCCCATTTCATCTTTACATGCACAATTGAAGACCCATTTCTGAGCCTTTCTTGTGGTTAGTTTGGGGCCATGTGTCTAGACTCTAGCCAGTGGATACATATCTTATCCCTGAAAAATATTTTATGTGATACTCTCCACCCGCTTCTGTGGTACCTTTGGAAGGTAATATGGTTTGGCTCTGTGTCTACACCCATATCTCACCTTGAATTGTAATAACCCCAAAGTGTCAAGGGCAGGACCAGGTGAAGGTAATTGAAACATGGAGGTGGTTTTCCTCATGCTGTTCTTGTGACAGTGAGTGAGATCTCACAAGAGCTGATGGTTTTATTAGGGTCTTCCCCATTCACTGGGCACTCATTCTCCTGTCGCCCTGTGAAGAGGTACCTTCCACTATAGTTCTAAGTTTCTCGAGGCCTCCCCAGCCATGCAAAACTGGGAGTCAATTAAACCTCTTTCTTTTCTCAATTACCCAATCTGGGGCAGGTCGTTACAGCAGCATGAGAACGGACAATACAGAGGGTGTGTGTTAAAGGTGGCAGCATCCCAAAACAGAAGGGCTGAAACCCTGACTCCCTGTTTTTTGTAAAACTGCCCACAAAGGCTGCCTTTTCCGGTGGTAACCCAGCTTTTGTGTTATTACACATTGAGAGTTTAGGGTCATTTGTTACGTCAGCACTGTCTAGCCTACTCTGACTATAACTACAGGTCTCTGGGGAAAGGCACCCTAGATGAGAGGACCGTATTTATCAAAGGCCGGGAGTCTGATGTGCAAGACCTCATTAGCATCTGTGTTGTGGTCTTGAGATTGTGTGTACTTTGTGAGCTTCAGTGGAAGATATTTGAGATCATGGAAGGTGCCCATTGCCAGGCCCACACCCTTGGAGATGATTCCTTCAGACTCAGTTTCCAGCAGGCCCCATGAAGAAGGTGCCAGAGGAGGACACAGCAGGGTAATGCATGGAGGGAAGACGCAATGGAGAGAACCCCATAAAGCTCCTTAAATGACTTCCCCTAGTAATGAAGACGGCCAGAAACTGGCCAAACCGCATTGTGCTGATGGCGTTGCCAATGTCCATGTGAGTGTGGTGTGCACATGCACACACATGTGAGTGTTCATATAGGGAGACACGAGCACTTCACAGGAGGTATAAATCCGTCAACACAAAAGCAGCTGTGCTCTGTTTTGAACCCGATCATCAGACTAACAGGACACTTCACACCTGTTTACTGGGTGCCCCTGCTGCTCCGTCCTCAGTCTGAAATTGTAGCAGGCCCAGAAAGAACAGATGCTGCAGCTGGATGGCTGGAGAGAATCCTGGGAACCAAGGGGACATCTGGGCCTTGCAAGGCAATGCAGGCAGCACTTACAAGCCTTGCTGTCCTCTTCTTGTACTATTCCTGTCTTCCTCCTTTTCCTAAGTCCCATGCTGGCCTGATGGTGCTGTGTGAGGTTTAAGAGGAAGAAAAGTCAATTCCAAAGAGCAACCAGAAGTTGTAGGGGGTATGTGACATACCCTCCCAGTAAGCTGGTTCAGGGGAATCTGTCATTCAGCTCAGCCTGTGAAACCTACCTTGTCAAACACAGGTCTGCTCCCCACCAACACATGTCCCTCAAGCTCCACAGCCTCAAAGCTGTCTGTATATTCTTTAACCTAGAAAGAAACATCAGAAGTCCAAAAATTCGCACTTCTTAGCAGTTCATTAGTGGTAAACAACCTCGAATATGGCACCAGGGAACAGGCAGAAAGCAGCCCCTCCTGCAACTGGGGGTGCCCCAAGTTATTAAGCGGGAGTGCACATCAAAATCTTCTGGGGAGTCTTTATTAAATTGTGCATACCTCAGCCCTGTGCCTAAAGATTCTGATTCAGCCCAGCTAGAGTGAAGTTTGGATAGCAGTATTTAAAAAATCTCCCCACGTGATTCTGATGTCTACCTCCAACTGAGGTCTCTTGGAATGGTCCAAAAGATACGGACTTGGGAATTAGACACGTGGGTTCAAATTTAGTCCTTGACACTCTAGTCCTGATTTCATCATTTAACCTCTTTGAGCCAGAGACAATGCACACGTAAAATGCCCAAGACAGGGTCAGAATTCAGTCACATGCATGGCTCAGAGATGCATGCTTTTCTTTGTGTATGAAGAAGGCAGCAGAAGCTGTAATATACAACCTTCTGCATATTCTATTAGGTTGCCTTGATAGCAGGATTAAAGATGTACTACAGAGACATATGACAATAGAAATTTATTTTTTTTTTTTTGAGATGAAGTCTCACTCTGTCCTCCAGGCTGGAGTGCAGTGGCACGATCTTGGCTCACTGCAACCTCTGCCTCCCAGGTTCAGGCAATTCTCCTGCCTCAGCCTCCTGAGTAGCTGAGATTACAGGTGTGTGCCACCATGCCCAGCTAATTTTCATATTTTTAGTAGAGACGAGGTTTCACCATGTTGGCCAGGCTGGTCCCAAACTCCTGACCTTGTGATCCACCCGCCTCGGCCTCCCATAGTGCTGGGATTACAGGCATGAACCACCGTGCTGAGCTGGAAGTGATTTTTTCATTGCAGTTCATCTTGCAATTCTGCAAGGGGAATAAGTTCTAGAGATGTGTTGTACAACATAATGCCTAGAGCTAACAATACTGTATTGTTCACCTAAAAATTTATCGAGAGAGTAGATCTCATATTAAGTGGTCTTACCAAAAAACAACCACTACCCCCACCACCACCAAAAAAAAAAAAAAAAAAAAAAGCAGGCAAAATTAAAACACACCAGAAAGCACAAGGGAACTTCTGGATGTGATGGATGTGACTGTTTCCTTGATTAGGGTGATGGTGTCATGAGCATGTGCATATGCCTAGATTCATCAAACTGTATACATTAAGCTTATGCAGTTTTTATATATCAGTTATACTAAAGCTATTAATAATTAATTTAAGAAAACAAGTAACAGGACTCTCATAACATGCCAAAGGTAGGAACAATTGTATGCCTGGAGTTTTGCTTATTGGAGTGAGAAATGCTGGATCCAAGACAGGTCCCAGCAGGGCTGCATAGGATCCTACTCATGAAAGTCCCTGCTAATGTGCCATTGTCAGCTGCCTGGGCTTCCCTTGATTTGCAGATTCACTTTGTATTTAATTATTTCACTCCCCAACTCCCAAATAGCTGACTTTGTTCTTATTTCCCAGAAAACACTTTTAAAAGCGATACTTGCTTTGACTAGGGCAAAGATAAGCATCTCCATCTGAGCAGACATTATGGCAACAGCCATGTCAAAGATCACTTGATGTCCTAGGGATTGGCTGTCCTTGGGTCACATGTCTGCCCTGATCTGATCAGTTGTGAACTTGGGAGCTGGGGCCACATGGAGAGAGAACATATCTTTCCTGCTGAAAGAAGGACAGTTTGTCATGTAGCATGCTCTGGAGAGGCCAGGCTCTCTACAGAAAGCCCTGAGTTAGGGCCAGGTACGATTACTCACACATGTAATCCCAGCACTTTGGGAGGCCACAGTGGGAGGATCACTTGAGGTCAGGAGTTTGAGACCAGCCTGGCCAACATAATGAAACTCCATCTCTACTAAAAATATAAAAATTAGCTGGGCATGGTGGCACATGCCTGTAATCCAAGCTACTCAGGAGGCTGAGGAAGGAGAATTGCTTAATGTGAGAATTGGAAGTTGCAGTGAGCCGAGATTGCACTACTGTACTCCAGCCTGGGTGACAGAGTGAGACTCCATCCACGCCCCCTTCAAAAAAAAAGCCCTGAGTTAGCCAGGCTCTGTGCAACCGCAGGACCTTTGCACATGCTGCACTCACTTCCTGGACAACCCCTACTCTTTGGCCCTAGTCATCTTTCAGATCAGTTTAAAGGTGAATTCCTTGAGAGAGCTTTTCCTGACTCATAGGTTTGTCAGGTTCCTTTATTCTGTTACATTGTAACAGAATTCTGTTCCTTTTTTTTGTGCATTTGTCTTAGTTTACAGCAGTGACTCTATGTTCCGTGAGGGCAGGTGTCCTAGATGTTCTTGTTCTTCACAGTGCCTCCGTGACCTACCATAGTGTTCAACATAAACTAATGCTCAATGTTTGTTTGCAGAATCAATGAAAATGACATCCACACACAGAGAAACACACGTGCACACACAGTGGGTCCCCAGAAAATTATATATATTTTAGAACTTCAACGTAGCTTATCTGCTAAGTTTTCTTAATGACCTGTTATATAGGAAAATAATAATAAGTTATCCACCTGTAAAACTTGGCTCAAATACTATTTCCTTGTGAAATCTCTCCTCTTCTTCTAATTAAAGATGAATTCCAGGTTCCTCTAGGCCCCTATGGAATGCACATACACTTTTAGTATAACTGGAACTTCCTCCTCCCTCCTCTGTGCATAGTATACATATCTCCTTTACCGGAAACATGCACCACCACCCTGCCAGCTGCTATGAGGGTTGGTGTTGAAAGCTCAGAGCTTTACCCATCTGTGATCACAACTCATGACTGCCTGACACCTGGGTGCTGAAGACTGCCCACCCCTCATCTCAAGTTTAGCCCAACTAGTAGTAGAAAGTACATCCTTGCTTAGCTTCTGCCCTGACCTATCTTGGTCCCTCAATCACGTTCTTCTGAGAGCAGTGCAGTGACTTATTAAACTATATGCACCCAAATCTATGTCTTACATCCTCTGTTGTAAGACCATTTGACCTACAATAATGTGTCTATTCTCTACCTAATCCCTGCACAACACACATACACACACACACACACACACACACACACACGGCACCTGAGAATTGAAAAATCTTTTTTTTTGTTGTTTTTTTTTTTAGCTTAAACAGCAAACATTTATTTCTCACAGTTTTGGAGGCTGAGAAGTCCAAGATCCAGGCATCTACCAGCCCAGTGTCTGGTGAGGGCCCGCTTGCTGGCTTGCAGATGATTACCTTCTTATTGTACCTTCACATGGCAGAGAGCAGAGAGAGATCCATATCTATTTCTCTTTTTCTGTTGTTCCATCTAATTTTCTATTTATTTTTCAGTTGACAAATAATAATTGGATATATTTGTGGGATACACTGTAATTCTTTTGTTCTATGTACAGAATAAATCAGCGTAATTAACATAGCTATCTAATCTGTCACTTACCAACTTATCCTTTACTTTGTGGTAAGCATGTTTAAAATCGATGTCGTAGCAATTTTGAAATATACATTATCATTAACTGTGCTCACCATGCAGTGCAACAGATCACTAACACTTCTTCTGTCAGTCTAACTGAAACTTTGTACCCTTTCACCAACTTGTCATTCTTTTCTCCATTCTTGCCTTCCCTGTTCTCCCCACCTCTGCCCAGCCGATCTCTAATAACCACCTTTCTATTTTCTGTTCCTATGAGTTTGACTTTTTCAGATTCCACATGTAAGTGAAACGTGCAGGATTTGTACTTTTTGTGTCTGGCCTATTTAATAGTATCCTTCAGGGTATTAACCTCATCATGGGGGTCCCATCCTCATGATGTAATCCAACTCTAATGACCTTCCAAAGGCCTTACCTCTGAATAAAACTTCAACATGTGACTTGGGGGAGACACAAACATTACGTCTATAGCATATGCCAACCAGATAATGGTTGTATTTTGCCTGTGTAGGTGTAGCTGCACTGTAGTACTGTTCTTCAGTGACAGTTCTTACTCAATGATGTGGGACACTTGGACAGATACATCTTTAAAAATGTTTTGGTCTTGGTTCTGTCTAGCCCCTCTTGCGTTGCCTGCGTGCGTGTGCAAGTGTGCACGTAGGAGTTCTGCTCTGTATTTGATGCTGGACGACTTCCTGCCTGCATTGTTCCATCTCAGCTGGGCACCTATGCCTTCCTGAACGTGTTAGCTACAGAGTGCTGTCAGTTCTTCAGTCTGCAATTATCAGTGTTCTTCAACTGTGGTATTCCCCTAGCTTTACCTTTTTTTTTTTTTTTTGAATTTTTTCATCTTTTACTTTAGATTCAGGGGGTACATGTGTAGCTTTGTTACATGGGTATAGTGCATGATACTGAGGTTTGGGGTACAGTTGATCCTGTCACCCAGATACTGAGCATAGTACGCAACAGTTAATTTTTCAACCCTTGTCACTCACCCCCTCCTCTAGTACCCAGTTTCTATTGTTGCCATCTTTATATCCATGTGTACCCAATGCTTATCTCCCACTTAAAAGTGAGGATATATGACATTTATTTCTCTGTTTCCATGTTAATTTGCTCAGAATAATGGCCTCCAGCTGCATCCATGTTGCTGCAGAGAAAATAATTTTGTTATTTTTTATGGCCGCATAGAATTCCATGTTATATATGGACCATATTTTCTTTAATCTATCATTGATGACACCTAGGGTGATTCCATGTCTTTGTTCTTGTGAATAGTGCCGCAATGTAACACATTTCTGCTGTACTAGTGCACAGTGCTCTGAGTAAGATATGTGTCTGCGATTGTTTAATACTAAATGAACTTAGAGTCTTGGCCACCTCTACCCTTCAACCCACACCAAAGGATCCTTAAGAACACATATCTTTCTCTGTTTCCCACTTGTTTGTAAGCTGCTTCCAATGCCTGGGATACCCTTCAGGATCCTCATCTTATGAATTCTTGTTGCTTCTATAAGACTCTGCACAAGCATTCTTTCCTCCAAAGTCCTATCCTACCTCCCTGCCTCTTGCCTGACTCCTGGCTGGTTTAGCAGGCCCTTCTCTGGGACCCAAATTTCTTTTTGCTCACTCCTATCATTTCAACTGTTACAGTTCATTTTTACTGCTTATTTTCTTGCCAGTCTCTGTAGTCAAGAGCTCCTGGACTACAAGTGTTGGAGAAAGTAGTTTATTCTTCACTGTGCATTTCCAGACTAACAGGCATCCCACAGTGGAATAGTCATTGCCACGTGGATTTTGTTGTTCTCTCCTGTTTAACCCCATGACCACCCTTAGAGCGAGAGATTGCCATGGACATTTTGGAACAAGAAAACTGAGGTTCAGAAATAGAAACTAACTGGTCCTGTATGACACAAGTAGAGAAGCTACAGAAGACCAGTGTGGCAGACATCCTCTAACACCTATGCACCTAATCCTGGAATCTGAATGTGAAATGGAACCAGTTCACAGTTGGAGGAGGCTCATGTCCCTGTCAGTAGCCTCCTACACCCAAGCCTTGTCCATTCCATTGCCTCACCCCTACCAGCAGCTGCTGAAGGCAATGTGTCTTTCTCCTAAATATAGGATAAAGCCTTTCTGAACCTCTGTACTCACAGTTGTCTTGCTTGATAAAATATAATCCATAATTGAAGAATAATTATTCATTGAACAGTTAACAGACTTGTCATGGGTTGCTTGTCAGAATCTTTTTAAAAAATTCATTTTGTTTTTCTGGCTCTTAGGAATATCCTGGACTCAGAATTAAAACAACAACAGCAACAAACCCACAAACAAACAAAACCCACTACATCTAAATCTAATTACTCTACTTACTAGCTTTTGTCTTTGAGCAGGTTACTGAACTCTTCAGCCTTGTCAGTAAATAACAGTTACATTTGTCCCTTTCTTCTCTAATATATTCAGTAACTTTGGGCCACGCTGCTATATTCAGTGGGCTGTGTGAATCATTAGTAAAACTGCAGTGAATGAGACAGATGATATCCTGGCTTTATGGACAGACAGGAATTTGGTGGGGAAGTTTTTCTTTTAGGGGCGGCATATATAAAATAAATAAATAATTGCACTGATTAGTTACGAGTTGCAATTGTGGTAAGAGTTAAAAAGCAATGGGCAGGTGATTGCTATTCGACCTTCTTTCTGTCATCCTATTATATCCCTTCTCTCTGCCACTGCCTGCTCCTACTCCTGTATCTGCCTTTTCTCCCCAGGCATCTCTCTCCTTACATGGCTTCTGTGTTTATCTCCTTACCTCTCGGTTGCCCTTGTGTTGCTGCCTCTTTCTCAGCTCCCCTTCTCTCTCTCTCCCTCTCCATCTCCTCCTTTCTTTCCTCCACATCTCGACCTCCCACTCTCTACGTCATCTTCTTTCTCTTTGTTTCTGTCCTTGCTGAGAACTCTATCATTGCTGCCATTTCTGGATTAGTTTCTATTGATTGATTTTTCTCTTTACATATATTTTTTTTTTCCTGCTTACTTGTATGCCTAGTAGTTTGCATTCAATGATAAGCATTGTGGTTTTATATTTTTCAGTGCTGGATATGTATGGGTATATATGTGTGTGTGTGCACACTCATGAATACATATGCATTCTTTAGCTTTGTAATTGGATGTGGTTAAGTTACTTGGAATCTGATCTTTTCAAAGCTTGCGTTTTTTTTTTTTTTTTTTTTTTTGACAGAGTGTTGCTCTGTCCCCAAGGCTGGAGTGCAGTGGTGCGATTTCGGCTCACTGCAACATCTGCCTCCTAGGTACAAGAGATTCTCCTGCCTCAGCCTCCTGAGTAGCTGGGATTATAGCACGTGCCACCATGCCCAGCTAATTTTTGTATTTTTAGTAGGGACGTGGTTTCACCATGTTGGTTAGGCTGGTCTCCAACTCCTAACCTCGTGATCTGCCCGTCTTGGTCTCCCAAAGTGTTGAGATTACAGGTGTGAGCCACTGCACCTGGCCTCAAAGCTTGCTTTTTAAGATTTGTTAGGTGGGATCAGAGTAGCTTTTACTCTAGGGCTAAATTTTACACAATTACTGAGGTAATGCCCTTCTGAGTTTTCTACTCAATATTCTATGAATTATGAGGTTTTTCATTCTGATTTGTGATACATTAGTTAATTCTCTTCCTGCCTGAGCTCTGGGAATTGTTTCTTTAGCTGTTCAGTACTTTGTCCTGTGAACTATAGCCCACCTAAACTCACTGTAATTTGCATTCTATCTTTTCAAATCTAAGAGTAATATGGTTTGAATCTGTGTCCCCACCAGATCTCATGTTAAATTTATTTATTTATTTATTTATTTATTTATTATACTTTAAGTTCTGTGGTACATGTGTAGATTGTGCAGGTTTGTTGCATGGGTATACACATGCCATGGAAGTGGTTTGCTGCATCCATCACCCTGTCATCCATATTAGGTATTTCTCCTAATGCTATCCCTGCCCTATCCCCCCGCCCCCTGCTATCACTCCCCTAGCCCCCCCACCCCCCAGGCTCCAGTGTGTGATGTTCCCCTTCCTGTGTCCGTGTGTTCTCATTGTTCAACACCCACTTATGTGTGAGAACATGCAGTGTTTGGTCTTCTGTTCTTGTGTCAGTTTGCTGAGAATGATGGTTTCCAGTTTCATCCATGTCCCTGCAAAGGACATCAACTCATTTTTTTTATGGCTGCATAGTATTCCATGGTGTATATGTGTCACATTTTCTTTATCCAGTCTGTCATTGATAGGCATTGTGTTGGTTCCAAGTCTTTGCTATTGTGAACAGTGCTACAATAAACATACATGTGCATGTGTCTTTATAATAGAATGATTTATAATTCTTTGGGTATATACCCAGTACTGGGATTGCTGGGCCAAGTGGTGTTTCTATTTCTAGATCCTTGAGGAATTGCTACACTGTCTTCCACAATGGTTGCACTAATTTACACTCCCACCAACAGTTGTAACAGTGTTCCTATTTCTCCACATCCTCTCCAGCATCTATTGTCTCCTGATTTTTTCATGATTACCATTCTAACTGGCATGAGGTGGTATCTCAATGTGGTTTTGATTTGCATTTCTTTAATGACCAGTGATGATGAGCTTTTTTTCATGTTTGTTGGCTGCATAAATGTCTTCTTTTGAAAAGTGTCTGTTCATAATCTTTGCCCACTTTTTAATGGGTTTGTTTGTTTGTTTTTTTGTAAATTTAAGTTCTCTGTAGATTCTGGATATTAGCCCTTTGTCTGATGGGTAGATTGCAAAAACATTTTTCCCATTCTGTTGGTTGCTGGTTCACTCTATTGATAGTTTCTTTTGCTGTGCAAAAACTCTTAAGTTTAATTAGATCACACTTATCTAAGAGGACACAAACAGTTGGAAAAACATTCCATGCTCATGATTAAGAAGAATCAATATCGTGAAAATGGCCATACTGCCCAATGTAATTTAAAGATTCAACACTATTCCCATCAGGCTACCAATGACTTTCTTCACAGAATTGGAAAAAAAGCACCTTAAACTTTATATGGAACTAAAAAAGAGCCCGCATAGCCAAGACAATCTTAAGCAAAACAAACAAACAAACAAAAAAGCTGGTGACATCACGCTAACTGACTTCAGACTATATTACAAGGCTACTATAATCAAAACAGCATGATATTAGTAGCAAAACAGTGATATAGGTCAATGGAACAGAACAGAAGCCTCAGAAGGAATGCCACACAACTACAACGATCTGATCTTTGACATACCTGACAAAAACAAGCAATGGGGAAAGGATTCTCTATTTAATAAACAGTGTTGGGAAAACTGGCTAGCCATATGCAGCAAGTTGAAATTGGACCACTTCCTTACATCTTATACAAAAGTTAACTCCAGATGGATTAAAGATTTAAACATGAGGCCTAACACCATAAAAACTCTAGGAGAAAACCTAGGCAATACCATCCAGGACATAGGCATGGGCAAGGACCTCATGACTAAAACACCAAAAGCAATGGCAACAAAAGCCAAAATAGACAAGTGGGATCTCATGTTGAATTCTAATCCCCAGTGTTGGAGGTGGTGGGAACTGCTGAGCGGTGACTGGATCACGAGGGTGGAGTTCTCATGAATGGTTTAGCACCATCCCCCTTGGTGCTGTATAGTAAATGAGTTCTCAGGAGATCTGGTTGTTTGCAAGTGTGTGACAGTGACACTTCCCTGCTCTCTCACTCTTGCTCCTACTCCTGCCATGTAAGAGGTGTCTGCTTCTCCTTCTTTTTCTTCCATGACTGTACATTTCCTGAGGCTTCTCCAGAAACAGAAGCCAGTATGCTTCCTGTAAAATACATTCAATTATGCATAACATGGGAGACAGGAAGTGTGGAGTTTTGAATACTCCTTTGGTTTTGCTTATTTTTCAGGGAGAAAAGAAAATGATGCTGGTGGGGAGAACAGGTTCATATTTTAGAGGAAAAGATCACAGTTAAACCTTTTTTCTTTCTAAATTACCCAGTTGCAGGCATTTTCTTTATAGCAATGCAAGAAATGACTAATACAAAGAGTCTGCTAGAGTTTGCCTGGGTTTCACCTTTCTGCATCACAGCCCGGAAACTCCCTTCAGAAAGTATATTAGAACAAACAGTAGGAGGTCTCACTTCATTTTTAGTCTATGTAGCCTGATATCCAAAGCCTGAAAAACATGTTCACCTATCTCATCTAGATTTTAGTTATTTCAGATGGGTGAATACATTTGGACTCTGTTTCTTCTTGTTGGCTGAAGCAGTGGTCCCTCTCTTCCTACACTTTGTTTTTCTTTTTATGTGGGACTTTTGAACATTTATATACATGCAGTTACTTGTTGTTCTGTTTCCTATTTTCTTATAAACCATGAGATGAAATTTACAGTGGCAGTATGAACACAGGGCTCGAAATAGTTTTTTGGGGGGAGTTCTTGTGGTATAGAAATGACAGCAGTTTTCAGTTTCAACTTTGCCACCAATAGCATCATTATCATCCCCCTCATCTTCTTCCTCATTGATACTTACCAAACACTTGCAATGTGTTAGATATATTTTTAGGCTCTGTGCATTTATTTACTCATTTAAATAAAATGACAACCTATAAGGCAGATCATTAATAATCTCATTTTTAAGATGAAGAAACCGAAGCCCATAAAGCTCAACGAACCAGCTGGTAAGCAGCCGTGTAGGGCAGTGCAGCTTCAGAGGCTCCAGGCTCAACAATGATGCTTTTTGCCTCTCACTAGCAGTTGATCACAGCAGGACCTTCCCAAGGTGCCCCAGAGGAGAGGGTGGAATTTCAGTTGCTGATTAGAGTGACATTTGAATTACACTTGCCTAGGGCTCAGAAAGAAACAGTGGGTCTGTCCTAGACTTCTGGCTAGAAAGGTGACCCAACCAAGAGTGCTGTAGTTATAATATTGTCACCTCTGGGCAAACCAAGCATTTCAAATTATATACCTGTTTCAGTGCCCACCATGTGCAATGCAACATGGGCTGTAGACCCAGATTGCTTGTGTTCTACTCTGCTCTGTTACTTTCTGCATGAGTGTGTGTGTGTGTGTGTGTGTGTGTGTGTGTGCATGCACGAGTGCATATGTCTGTGTGATTTTAGGCAAATCACCCTATTTGTATATGAATTAGTCATTTGTAAAATAGAAATAATATTAACAAGAACAATTAGTGTGTTTGGGGTGAGAAGCAAATGAGTTAATATGTTAAAATCCATCAGATAATGCAGAGCAGAAGGTCAGCCTTTCATTAGCTGTTGTCTATGAATAGTTCATATGAACTGCTTATCATTAGTACACATGCATCTGTTTCTGTTTCTACTAGAACATGAGTCCAGGAGGGAAAGAACAGACTAGTCAAAATGTGCATTTGCAGTATTCTAAAGGAGAACCTGGTCTGTGCTAATGCAACAGAAAATGGGGGAGGGAGGTAAGGTGAGTCATTTAAGAGAGAGAATAAACAGGTCTGGGTGAGAGAGAAAGAACATTCAAGGATGACCCTGGTTTTCTGTTTTAACTAGTTGAGAAATAGGATGGCTTGGTCTATTTGTTATCTTAGACTACGCTTCTCTGGTAATTTCTCAATCTCCAACTCAAATATTTACCCAGATTTTGTGATCCTCAGTGTGTGATTGCCAAGTGAATTGCCGAGTGAATTCACTAGGGTTCTGGGCATTTGTTGGTGCCTGGTGGACTTCTGTGAAATGACTAAAGGCAGTAAATCGACACCTATGATGAAAGCTGCCAGGGACAGGTTCCAGGTTTGACAACGTTAGAAATTACAGGAGATCTGGGGATTGTGATCCTTTCCTCTAAAATATCAACCTGTTCTCCCCATCAGTGTCACTTTCTTTCTCCCTGAAAAATAAGCAAAACCAAAGGAGTATTCAAAACTCCACACTTTCCATCTCCCATGTTATACATAATTGAATGTATTTTACAGTTTCTATCATCTTGAAAAATCACTTTTCAAATATTGAAATAATAAAAGATCCATCTAGGAACAGTAGTGCAGATATTACCTTCTGTTCCCATGGAGACCAAATTACTAGCGTTCGGCTGTGTGGTTATTAATGGCAGTTACAGACACAGTGCACACTGTGTTAGCCAGGTAAGTAGGGACATGATATTTATCATCACCTGCAAATGCCTTCAACTTATATCAACTTATGTTTATTGTTGGAATTTTAGAAATGGTTTTATTTGCTATTTGCTTCAATTTCATTTTCTCGAGGAGTATATTACTAGTGCCTGGTAAGCAGTTTCTTGGCTGCCTTGTCTGATGGGACAGCATTCTATTCATAAATCTCTCTCTCTCTCCGTGTGTGTGTGTGTGTGTGTGTGTGTGTGTGTGTGTGTATGTATATAAATCCAGGAGGAGCAGGGGCTTGAACGGGGTCTCTAGAGCGGCCTGTACAAAACCTTAGAAGGCAAGAAATCCAGTGTGCAGGCAAAAGGAAAGGAGAAGGGATATTTATTGAGCAAGTACTCTGTGCTGTATGAAATGTTCAGTTTTTGCAAGCATCATCTTTTCTAACTTTTCTAGCATGCATGAACATTTCTGAGTCCCACTCTGCAGAGGAGCCAACAGGGGATCTGAGAAGCTAGGCATCTTTCCTAAGGGAAATTATTAGAGCTCAAATTTTAGCCCACATCTCTAATTTTGAAGTGTTCACCTTTTGGTATGCGGGTGTTGTGCTAAACTAATTTGTGATTGTGAGCAGAACATATTGCTAGCCCCATGTGACTTCTGTGGTCATTCTTATGGTTAATGTATGAAGAGTGATTGACATATGGTAAATATTAAATAAATGGTAGCTCTCATCTTTTTCCTTCTCCTGCTTTTATTTTTCTCATTATTTGTAGTATAGCTTTAATTAGAAGTAATAGAATTAATTCTATCATCTTTGCTCCTATGCACAGACATTTTTTGGTTAATTCAAGAACTGCATCTACATGGATTCAGTTTTTATTTTCCCCCAAAGTCTCATTGCTCACACATTTGGAAGTCATCTTAGTTATCATGTTTCCGTAAATACTAAATTTTCACCCATTAAAGTCTACCAATTATACTTAGTGTGAAGAGGTGGGAGATAAATATGACTTCCATTAATAGTGTCATCGTTTGGCAGAGAGAGGTAATTTTTGATACAGAAATAAGAATCCCTTACATTTAAGAGACAGCCTAAAAGAATCCCTGCAGTTTCTTGTCTTTATCCCATGGCTGTTTCGTGGTAACATTCAGCTTTTTCTCTTCCTACTTTGTCTCCACCACTACAAAACCTCCATGAAGGCAATGAGAGGTAGGTCATGAACACTGACACATCCTCAGCACCTCAGACATGAGCGGAAACTCACTGAATACTGTTGTATAAAGAAATACATTAGGTATCTTGCTGCAGCAACACGAGTGGGAACACCAGGAGCCCGGGCTTGGAGTGGGACCATACGGATTGTTTTAAGAAAATGGCAGAGAAACTAGACATGGGGAAGATTGCCAGCTTCAATAAGGCCAAGCTGAAGGAAACAGAGACGCAAGAGAAGAACACCCTGCCGACCACAGAGACCATTGAGCAGGAGAGCGGAGTGAAGTTTCCTAAGAGCCTGGAGGATTTCCTGCCCCTGTCATCTTCGAGCCCCCAGTCCTGATGTGGAGGAAGAGCCACCTGCAAGATGGACACAAGCCACAAGCTGCACCATGAACCTGGGCACTCCAATGCCACCAGCCTGTGGGTCTCTCAAGGGACCCCCCCCCCCAATCGGACTGCCAGATTCTCTGGTTTGCCCCAGGATATTATAGAAAATTATTTGTATGGATAATGAAAATAAAACACACCTCGTGGCAAAAAAAAAAAAAGAAAGAAAGAAATGCATCGGAGAACAAATGAATAACTACACATGGAAGGCTAGAGGAAATACTTTTTTCCCACTTTGCAGAGAACAATATTGGGATTCCAAATCAGCTTTTCCAACACTTAAGCTAAGAGCTTTTTCAGTTATACCATTTTGTTGTCTAGATACGACCATCCAGAAGTATATTGATAATTCTAGCCATGAAGCACATTATTTCATTTAGTTACCATTTACATAAATATAGATTAAGGGCAAAATTTCCAGACTCGTGACCTAAGTGGACATGTTTGTCAGGTCTTAATGGCGATGATGCTGTTGATGATGGTGGCAATGACACTGGTTAGGTTGGTGACAGGAAACACAAAGATTATCTCACTTAATCTTTGCAGCTCTGAGGTGACTATTATACTATCACGTCTATCAGGAAGCCAAGGTAGCAAAGGTTTGTGTTATTTGACCAAAGTCACACAACCACACAGTGAAGCAGCTGGTAGACTCATAGCCCAAAATCCTGGAAAGCTTTGCAGTCCACTTATTATGTGTCCTCATGCCTCACTTTCCCCCTTTATAAGTTGGTTAGGATTGTAGCTCTCTTCCAAGAACATGGTTTAGGCTACATGAATATGCTTATTGCAACTACTACCAAGTCAAAGACTCCTGTGATTTAATCCAAGTTTAGAGATCAGATTTTCACTCACCAACCTGCAACCCATCACTGGCTGTTTAACAGGGCTTAGAAATGGTAATGCTTTCCAAGCATCATCTTGTTCATAAATACATCAGAGGAGTCTAGGTATTTCTTGCCCAAATGACTGAGAAAGGCAACACATCAGGTAATTGACTTTTTGAAGCTTTCCCTTGGCCACTCTTTTGGATTCAGAATGAAGGTTCCTGGCTCAAAGAGGCGTTACCCTACAGCCCTTACCTGCATCCTTTTCCTTTCTCCATTAGTGCATGCCAATCTCACCAAAGACGGTCGTCTGTCTTTCACTACAGGCTGAGGGCCTGGTGAAGGCAGACGTGTGCCTTCATGCTATAACCATCAGCATCTGCGTAAGCCCCTGGAACTCAATAAATATCATGAGCGTGAATGTTATTAAAATCTAGTCTGAAGAATGCTTATCTCAGAATTGATGTGTCCTCTTTTATCTAACCATCCCCTCAATGGTTCTAAGTCTTATTGATAGTATCTTCATAAAAAATGTTATTGTAGTTATTTACATTTCGATTGGCAACCAGCAACACACTGCCACCATTCCACTGCAGATCTTCTACTCCTGGAGTAGACATGACAGTGAAACCCTGTTGGAACCAAGTCTTCAGATTGTTTCAGGTGCAGACATGCTCTCTGTCTGTAGGTGTAGTACCACGTGGACTGTACTGTTTGCTGTAACATAGTCTGTTCTGGGTATTTATTATTGGAAATGAGTCTCACTTGTCACTGACTTTTGCCATCCCCTCTGCCTCTTTAATTGCTTTCTCCAGGTAGCACAGAGAATCCTGTTCCATGCTAATCTCATTCTCATTCCCAAGAGAATGTTCAAAGAAACTGATGATTGCTCATGGCTGCCAGAATATCTTCCGGGGGCGAGGGTGCTTCTCTAATCTTTGCTTGGCATCCCTTATAGGATCTGAGCCGTTTATGGGTGGGAGGAGGGTGGGGGGAATGGAGTGCCTATGCAACCTTCCCAAGGTCCCTTACTTGCACTTTCTGACAAGTATCATTGATGCATCAATTAATGCAACATGATTTTGAGGTTCTATAGTGTTCTCTCTGCCCCAAAGCACTTTCACCCTCTTGTTTCATTTAATATATATAATAACACCTCTGCAACTTGTTAATTTCTAGTATAGAATGGAAGCCTGAGGCTCAGAGGCTGAAAGTGACTTACCTAGGATTGTCCATCTAGTAATATTAGATGCTAGATTCAAGACTCCAAGTCTAAAGTTCTCTTTGCTACATAATAGTTATTTCCAGGGATCATGGCAGTGAGTTTAGTGATATAAGGGAAGTGGTTCTATGGCCAATATTCAGATCAGAGTCAATTAATAGAATAGTATTAGCTAAAATATTATTTTGAGTATTTACTATTTTCTAGCTCCCATATTAAGTTCTTGCACACATTGGCTAATTTGCTCTTCACTAGCACCCTACCAGGAATCTATTAGCTGTCCCTCATTTTAGAGATGAGGTAACTTAGGCATAGAGAGATAAGGAACTGGCCCAAGATTAGGTAAATTGTGAATGACGGTTCTAGGATTTGAGCCCGGGCTGTTAGATTCTAGATATTTAATCATGTCCATCTTTGTGGGATCTAAAACCATTTGAAAAAAATCTGTTTATTTGAGTCACCGGAAAGCTCAGAATCATCCTCTATCCTTTCTTTCCCTTTGTATAGAAATAGTAATAGCATTTGAGTCAGGGAAATGGCAGAGCAGTTCCCAAGAGGAGATGGACTCTCTTTACTGGGATCTCTGTTGAGAAAAATCCTGGGACAGTTACCTGGCTGTCTGTGCAATGGATTTGGTAAGGTGAAGACACAGAATAGAGATGCAGTTGGGTTGCGATGGGAGACTTGTGTCAAGGACAGAATAGGCTGGATTTGGAGAAATTAGGTAAATGTGAAACCACAGGAAGATGATCAGGCTTTGGTTCGAGGGTTAGAAAGGCCTCCACAGCAAAGCTGTCCAGAACACCATGGAAAGTTCTGTTGAATCCAGTTGGGTTGGGAGCAGACTTCCAGCCACAAGTCTTCAGGGCTGCAGAAGCTCTCCTGTCCATCAAGGTCTCCTGTCCACTGTGGGTGCCTGCTTGGTACTGTCCTCTAAGTGGGCTCCAGCCCAGTGAAGCTTGCCACTTCCTCTCTGCTCCTGAGTGAGTTCATCGGACTTTCCCTCCTTTGTAAAATACCCCAGTCCATTTTCATTTATTTTTACTTCTTGCATCATTCTAGTGCTTAAATCCATCCTTCTCTTGTTTAAATCTATAAACAGCAATTTGCAAGGGAGATAAACTTTCTCCACATCTGATCCTTAACAAGCTAAAATTCTATCTCCAAAAGCTATTTCTGCCAGATCTGAGAGCCAAGTCTTAAAGCAATCAAAGACATCAAGTTAAAAAAAAAAAAGAAATTACATAAAATTGAAAACAACACACAGAATTTAACCATCCTCTCCCATTCCTCCATCTGTTTGTCTCCTGTAAGTCTGGACTGTGGCTTAATTATGAAGGGAAACGAGAAGATATACTGTTGACATTATAATGATATTAATAGAAAGAATTAACTCTAATAATGACAATAATACCTATTACTTAATTCATTGTGACTACTATTTATGTAGTGATCATTTGGTGCACTTAATACATATCAGACATGTATTTTATTCTACAATTTAATCTTGTCAAGAATCATATCCAGTAGGTGGTATCTCATTCCAAAATTGTGTTTGTAGTTCTATTCAGCGTTTTCACATGAAGGCAGGAACTCTCAGGAGTCACTTCTTAGCCATGATCTCAGAGTTTACAACTTACAAAGCCAGTATATGAATCTAGGTTGACCTGACAGTGGAGCTCATGCTCATTTTACTTAACAGACAGTGTCTCACATTTTTTAAAATAGCACACATAGTGATTCTTTAGTAATTTTTAAGACACATATGTACACATTAAATTGGAGACTAGTAATTTTTTTTTTTTAAATCAGATCTTCACACCACACTATAAAAATAAGACATTCATCAGAAAGGTGTTAATGGTTTTATAATGACCTGACAACTAAATTGCTTGTTCAGTTTGAGTTGTGTGATGTTGTTCCCAATTAGATTAAATATTAAGAATCCAATTTGCCAACTGCTAACAAAATTGCTGAACATTGCACACCGTCAGGGGAATTGGTTTTAATGAAGAACAAATGGAAGTAAAATGCTAGAAAATGAAAGTGCTATGTATAAATGTTTTAATAGATAGATTCAGCATTTTCAAATGTGAATTGTTAGTTATTCTCCACACTGGAACGCTGTGTTGACTTCAGTTGCCTTCATTAAAAAATCTACTGTCTGCAGAGTCATTGTGAGCAAATCCAATTGTGAAATGGCCTATGCATATCATCTGTCTATAATCCTGAAAAGCAAAAGGCAGAGGGGCAGCTCAGTTTGGGAAACCGCAAGGAAACAGGGCTTTAATTCCATCTTATTACCTTTCTGTACCTCAGTCTCTTCAGAGCAGGGAAAAGCGGAGCAGGATTTGCATAGTGCTGTTGCCACTGTGAAAGCCAGCAACATCACTCTACCTGCTGGTCCCTCTGAAGCATCCCTCCCCACACTTTAAAGTCTTCCCAAGGGCCATCACTCCCCCTATGCCTGCAGTGTGGGCTGCATACCTTTCTTCTATGTACTCATAGCACAAATACCTATGTTGTGCCAGGTTTCCATCTTTTGCCAGACTCTCCCTTAAGCACCTTGCTTATATTATCTGCCCTAGTCGTTCCTCACCACATTGCTCACAGGTAATTGCTATTATTATTGCTTTTTTTTTTTTTAATTTTTGAGACAGAGTTTCTCTCTGTCACCCAGGGTGAAGTGCAGTGGCTCCGTCTCGGCTCACTGCAACCTCTACCTCCCAGGTTCAAGCGATTCCCCTGCCTCAGCCTCCTGAGTGGCTAAGATTACAGGTGTGCGCCACCATGCCCGGCTAACTTTTGTATTTTTAAGACATGTTATTTCACCATATTGGCCAGACTGGTCTTGAACTCCTGACCTCAGGTGATCTGCCCACCTCGGCCTCCAAAAGTAGTGGGATGACAGGCGTGAGCCATTGCACCTGGACTGATAATTGCTATTTTATAGTGGAGGCGATAAATAATGGCAGATGTGCAGCATATACATTTATGGATACATGCCACATAGAAGGTGTTCACGGTATTCAGCAGCATGCTAGCAAATAACAAGCAGTCAATAGATGCAGAGCAGCATTAAATAGAAGTCAGATGCCCTAGTATCAATTTTTAAATGTTGCAATGCAATATAAATACTGTCAATTCAGTGTGGCCATATGTTTAACAACTTGATTTTAAACCCTATGCAAATGCAGCTACCAAAACCATGCAATGATATTTGAATGCAACATGGTTGTCAATATGGTCCAACTTTCACTTAAAATATGCTCAGATTATTTGTGGCCTATTAATTTTGATAAATGATTTTTGTAGGAAACTCTTGATTCTTGACACTTTCTGAGGTATCCACCCCCCTCTCTCTCTGCATCTGTAGAATGAGACTAATAGTAACACATACCCTATAGAGTCTATTTTAAAGTCCCAGGTAAACTATGATTTATTACGCAAATACTAATCTTTTGGTTTCTATGATTGCTATGGTTATTTGAATAAAAGCCAGACCTATTTTGAGCTGCATTCCTATGGAATTAAATATTCTGATATAACAAGGTCCACTAAATGGTCTCCCATGTGGCTTAATGATCCTTCAGAAAAGCCTGATCTGTTTTCTGCCAGAGCCAAGAGAGAGCTAACATTAGCACTGAGCATCTTTCATAGAAAGGCAAGAATTGGTGATGGTTAGGAGCGTGACTCTGGGATCAGGTGCACCTCATTCAAGTCACAGCCATGCCCCATACTGATTGTCCAATTTTGAGACAGAAAGGCCACTTCTTCTCCCCCACCCCACACTGAACATGATTCTGAATGCCCTGTGAGGCTCAGGTAAGGAAGCTTATGAGGGGCTACATGGGTGTGTGTATGCTTGGTATTAGAACATAGAATATGTTTTCCATGCTCATCTGCTCTGATCTACTTTCCAGATTTCCTACAGAATGCACCATATGTAGAAAGCCCATTGATATGGTTTGGCTCTGTGTCCCCACCCAAATCTCATGTTGAATTATAATGCCCAACATTGGGGAGAGGGACCTGATGGGAAGTGATTGGATCATGGTGGTGAATTTTTCCCATGCTGTTCTCGTGATAGTGAGTTCTCATAAGATTTGATGATTTAAAAGTGTGTGGCGCTTCCCTCCCTTACTCTCTCTCTCTTCTGCCACTATGTGAAGAAGGCCCTTGCTTTTCCTACACCTTCCACCATGATCCGCAGTTTCCTGAGGCTTCCAGTCATCCTTCCTGTTAAGCCTGCCAAACTCTGAGTCAACTAAACCTCCTTTCTTCATGAATTACCCAGTCTCAGGGAGTTCATTACAGCAATGCAAGAACGAACTAATACACCCATCAAGAATACTAGGGGAGGAGACAAAGACCAAATTCATGCAGGAGATCTTAGAACTCACAATAAGAGAGTCGTAGCTGCTGACTCTGTACCTGCCCCAGTGTTAGCTGAAGGAATTTAATGCCTTGTATAATTAAAATCAGAAAAGCACAAAATTTTAAATCTCTAAGGCACCATAGTGAACTGCTGCAACTTTCAAAATAGAAGCAGACACAATGTCCAGAGGCACTGAGAACAATAGCTCACTTGTTCTGCAGACACGTCTGATTTGATGATCTTGGACTAGCCTCTCAGGGATGGGAGTAATCATTGCTTGACCCTTCACACACTACATAATTAATTCTATTTATCTGATGGCCGTTTCTTCTTATTCTTGATGTTTTCCTTATCTCTTTTTTCATTGTCTTGCCCTCAGTTGAGAAGCAACCCTTCTATTTGGGAACTTTAATTCTGGTGAATTCACAATAGTCCCATGTGGGATAAAGAGCTTGGCTTTTGACCCATCCTGTGCTCTTTTTGAATTCTAAATTTGTATCTTAGCAATTGTGGGACTGGGGGCTATTGACGTAACCTCTCTGGGCCCATTTCACTTACATAAAATTTATGCCATGATTACAACTTTCCTAAGTGTTTGAGGGACCAGAAACCAGAGCCAGCGAGAAGCCAGAGTCACAGAGAAAGGCCTTCCTGTGTCTCCCTGAAGGGCACACTGTCACATGGTTTGGACGTAGCTAATATGTCGCTGGTTTCCTAGGAATTGAATCTTGATCAACACACTATGCCCAGCTTTCCACGCCCTGACCTGATTCAGTCTGTCCATTGAGCTTCATCTCCTGCTTCTTTCCTTGACTCTGGCAGCCCATATCTGGTTATATCTCCTTGCACTTTGTTACTTTATTCACTCTACGCCCTTGTTGATGATGGCTTCTGTGCTTGGCATGCCCCACTGTTATCCCTTATGTATCTACCTCCACCTACAAGATCCAACTGCAGCAGCGTCTGTCCAGGAAACCTTTTCTACCCATACCTGTTAAATGGCTCTGTGTGCCCTATCCCACACTCTCTACATCCTATGGTTTCCTCTGGTATCATACTTACCATATTATGCTGCAATTATGTGTTTGTGTCCCTGGTTCCTTCAATTTGGGTATATTCTCCTCCAGGTGAGGATAGTATTCATTAACCTCTGGAGCTCAAGTGTTCAACACAGTGATGGGTACACAGGAAGCACCAAAAAAACAGCAATTAGGACTATGATGATAGATGGGACTGACCCCCAATGGCTGAGGAATATAGAGAAACCCAACCACAATGCTTCTAATGTGAAAATATAGTTCTCTAAAGTCAAATAGATTAATCACAACAACTTATGTATTCATGCAACATGCATCATAGGTATTAAGGTAATTTATAAGATATTATAAATTATTCATAGTCAATATATCAACTTACCTAACTAATAATGAGTTATTTTTTAAAAGTTCTGAATAGGTCAAAATCTCTTGGCAATATAAGAATTGACTAATTTACTAAATAATCATTTAAGTACACCAGTAAAAGGATTCATATGGAATTCCTACCAATAATAATCATAATCAGAAGACTAATGTTTGTTTTGCTTTATGATGGCGAAGAACTGTTTCCCCTTTATTCTTACTCTTGCCCTCTGTGTAGGTGGAGGTGAGGCTGGAGCCCTGGGTATGTGGAGGGGATGCTGGAGCCTTGATAGGTGGAGGTGATGCTAAGCTGTGCATAGGTGGGGGTGCTGCTGGAGCTGTGTGAAGGGGGAGGGAAGCAAGTATATGCATGCATAATGGAGCAGATACTTGGGTCAGAAGATGACCGTGAGCCAGGTTTCTCAATCGCCTTCCCCACTCCTACACCCACTCCTCAGTTCCAGCCCAGCAGCTTCTGCTCTCTTTTTCTCATACTCAGATACACTCAGTAGAATGGCAGTGAGGAGACACCATGGGTACCTTTGACTCCAATGGTATTCATATAAAAAAGTCATTGGTGATTTTTATATTTTAAATTTTTGGTAAGAAATACTTGCAGTTCAACTCAAAGCTAGTCACTGCAATCTAGAGTACTGGGACACAAAATTTGTGTATTACTGACTAAAACCTTGGCAATTTGTGGCTGACAGAGAAGGTATTAAAGGGCCAGAAAGGTAAGTGATTTTCCCAGATTGCAGCTAGTTAGCAGCAAAGCTACAGCTGGCACAAGAGGCTTTGATTCTCTTTGTAACTGATGAAGCTGGTTTCCTTTTTAAACCTGGATCCTGACCTGAGTTAGAAGTTCAATTCTACTGTTTCCTGGATGTGTGAACACAGGCAAACTATCTAAACTTCCTGAGGCTCAGTTCAAAGAGGAAGTTCAGCATCAAAATGAAAAGTATGGGGGCTTCCAGCACCACTCATGTCTGGATTCTTGATCCACCACGTCATGTCTGGGTTCTTGATCTGCCACTTTCTTGCCATGAGACCAAACAAGTTCTTTACCTCTTTAAGGCTCAGTTTCCCACTCTCCAAAATGGGTATGAGTACTCAGACTTATTGCATAGGGTTGGCAAGAGAATTAAA
Organism: Pithecia hirsuta; assembly: GCA_963573645.1. NCBI lineage: Eukaryota > Metazoa > Chordata > Mammalia > Primates > Pitheciidae > Pithecia > Pithecia hirsuta. The sequence continues at coordinate 27,726 of CAUYLZ010107071.1, forward strand.
TGCTTAATACACATAAAATACTAAATGCTTGACATTTAAAAGTCAAATAATAAGTGTTAGCCTTTTTTTTTTTTTTTTTTTTTTTTTTTTTTTTTTGTTGTTTAATGTTGGTGGATAACCAAGCGGAAATGGAAATGGGGGGGCGAAACGACCAAAAACCACCACCAC